>JAODGE020011535.1:0-13439 GCA_027574965.2 Ecitophya simulans
CTTTAGGAGGTTGCAGGCTTGGTATAAGTAACTAATTTTCAATAATTTTTATGATAGTGTATTAATCAGTTATATAAAGAGTCAAAGACAGGAAAATATTGTTTCATAGTGAAAATCCAAATTTCTATTTTCCCGACTTTTTATGCGTTCTGTCCCACTGTGCGCCGCCCGTGATTACGATGCGTGCAACCCTGCTATCGGATTTCCTGAATTTTAATGCGGTTTCTCCAGCCTAAATGGTTGGCGCCCGCCTGAAAAGAACTATTTTTAAACATTTTAAGGGCTTTAAAACAGCAATAAAAACCTCACATTCTAAAAAGATGTATTGAAGAATTTATAGAATTTTAATAGAGTGTTTGTCATTAGCATTACTGTATCAAAAAAAGCATATAGTCGACCACATTTTGGGCGAGAGTCTTAAGAACTTGGTGATAATTTAAAATAACTTTTAAAAGTAATACCATTAAACAAGCAGATGTAATCGCCCATCAATTTTGAAATTGTTTGTATCCTGAATATCTTAATTTTAATGCATTCGTATACGTAAATTAAGCTTAGAAAATATACACACTAAAGAAAGAAAATATTACTAAAATATGTTCTATTTTTTAATATACTTGTTTACCTACCCACGAATGAAAATGCTTTCAAATGACTTAGAACATGCTTTGTGTTACTAATTTTATTATAAATAAATTTTGTAATATTACTATTATTTTTCAGTTTAGTCATTTCTTTTACAGAAAAATAATTATTAAACCTTGAAACTAACTTTCTAAGAAATGCACACAATGCACAACAAAATCTACCAATTACAAGACTGAGTCTTCAGACTTAATATGTGATCTTAATATGTTTTTGAAAGATAAGTTCTCTAAATATACTAATAATTTTAAAATTTATCAATGGTGACGTAAACGGGGTTTTGGTATTAAAAAAGCCCATTTAGCTTTATAAAACGAAAACAATATTGTTTTCTAAAAGAACGCTACAAAACCAATACTACTAAAATCATTTCAAACAGTATCATATACACAAATTAGCATAAACTCCCTGCTCAAGGTGTATTTGGCACTCTGCTTTACTTGGGCTCTGATGATGGGCAATTTTTCTACCTGCTACATAAATTATTTTAGTGCATGCAACTATGGTTTTCTTTAGTATCAATTTAATATTAATAATTCTTAAGTTTAAAACTTTTCGAAATATTTAATATTAAACTGACACTAATGATTTCCATTTTAAAGTTGTATCACAAGTAGTGACAATTATTAAATTAGAACTGATTTATCACAATATACAAATAACAAGTATAGTTTACCAAGAATGAAAGTGATAGGATATTAAAAAAAACATTTCAAAAATATTTACAATATAATAAAAAATAGTAAAATAAAAGCGTATTACAAAAACTTTTATTGGTGTTGTGAAACAATGCTTTAGAGCAACTGTAAAAAATATATATGTTAAAGTATTTATATATTAAAATACATCAGAAAATGCTATAACATGTAAAAAATATAACTTTTTTGTACGTATTTTCAGACTGGTGAGCGCTACCAAAAAAGACAATATAATTTGAAGACATAAATTTTTAAAATGTATGAAAATGTATAAACGGTTTGTTTTTAGAAAAGAGACTTTTAACTTGACTGGAAAATGCATCTAAATGTTTTTTTGTTTGTTTTTTATAATTTTTTCTATCAATTTTTCAATACCGCAAAGTTTCACTTCAGAAAGTTTTTAAATAAACCTAATGTTAAACACAGCAAAAAAGACTGGGCACCAATTCCAAAACTATATTTTTTTCTACAGGATATTGTAGTGTAAAATAACGTTCGTATTGTTTTGAGAAACATTCAAAAATAATAAAAGTTATAAAGATATGTTTTTATTTTTTATACATGAAATATTAAATGCAGAATGTCCCACTCACGATTCTCACGATTGCACATAGAACATCTATCTATATATACTGCCAATATTTGTCAAAATGCCAACAGTTTGAACTTGGTGTATTCTAAAGCCAGTCAAAAACGCCACAGTCAACATGAAATTTCTTAAAGCTACATTTTTTCTGAGTTTTGGACTGATTTTACTGATTAAAACATCTCCCATCATTGCAAAGTGTACATGCTCTCCGCCTCATCCGACGACCACTGATAAAACTGGCAGGACAGAAAAATCTATTACGCCTACATGTTTGACTAGTTCTGGATCTCCATCAATGGAAAAATTAGACCCTACATCCAGATCTACAACAATTAATTCAACGTATTCTTCAACAAATCCTACATCAACAGTTACCACGCCTACGCCTCGGGCTAGTTCTGAATCTTCTTCTACCATGCCTACGCCTTCACCAAGTTCTGGATCCCTTTCAAAGGAAAAACCAGATCTTATTAGATCTGTATTTACAACAATAAATTCAACGGATTTTTCAATAAGGTCTACATCAATAACTACCACGCCTACGCGTACATCTTCAACAATTACTTCAACTGTTCCTACAACAAATCAATCATCTATATCTACGTCTACTACATCTACTCCTTTGACCAGCCCTGGATCTTCACCGACGGGCAAATCAGACTTTACACCCACATTTACAACTAGCCCTACATTTATTCCGACTACTATACCTTCACCTAGTAACTCTAGTACTACAGATAGACTCCCAACAACTAATCTAACTGGTTTGCCAAGTTCTGTATCAAGTACCACAGTAAGTACTACAACACACATACCTTCAGACGATAATTTTCCTGAAGCACGCATAGATTATTTCAACGCAATACTGAAGTTATTGAGTATGATTTTATGGATTTTGTTACAAGCTCAACAAGTTTTACCAATTACATATGAAGAATTTATTGAGTTTCCTAGTCAATATTTGAATAAAAGCTAAACAAATATTAATTGAAAATGTAAACAAAAACAATCAATTTTTTAACATTGCAATAAAAAGCTGTGCCTTTTGAAAATAAGTTTATTTTGCAAAAATAGATGATAACAACATTGTGTAAGCAAATTGCGTTGTTTGTGCGGAAATTAATTAGCAGATTGTTTCATTAAAACGTTATTTGATCTTGGCACGCGCTGCTAAAACAACGATCGACGTGAACGCCTCTATAACGCAAAATACACAAACAAATTTAATTTGAAGCAAACAGGTAATAAAAACAACAAATATTTTGATTTAATAAAAAGCAGTGACGGAGCATGAAAAATATTCTTCATCTTTGATCTCGTCTCGCACACCTCTCCTTGTCGCCACAATTTACTTTCTGTCCACATAAAAAATAATAATAACTGTTATCATCATCTTAGTCCCCATAATTTATCTCGCGTTATTCGCATACTTCAACATTATTTGCCATTTTCTTTGCAACATTCTGTTCTGCACTCGCATTGTGTAAGACCGTATCCTTCCAGGATGCACTGCTCTTGTTTTTATTACAAACCGCAAGCTTTATAGTAGCTTAAAATATGTTAAAATACATCAACAAAACAACCGCAACAATTTTGATTAAAACTTTTAGTACTAACAATAAATTTAGTGGGCTTTTCAAATATTTTGATAATGGTTTTGATAATTATTAGATTTTAAAATCCTGTTAACTTTCGGATTATATTATATAAAAGCTTTTGTTTATATACAAACGTAATCATTTATTGTGCAAGATTGACACAAAAACAAGTCAGCAAGGAACAAATTACGAAGGATATTTATGGCACAACAAAATAAAGATAGAAAATTTATGAGCCATCGTAAATAATATTAAAATGGATATCAGAAAATTGTAAATTTTCATTTAAAAACCTCAATTAACCCTAAAAAATACATAAAAGCAAATGAATTGCATTTATTGAGTTAATAGCCATTCAAAAGAGTGTGGTAAACTTCATAGATGAAAATAGGTAAATAATATTGTTTTCGATTTTATTTTGTATTTATCGTTCTAATAAAAGAAATTATTTCAAGACCCAAGTCAAATTATTGAAAATTGCGTGCAAAGCAAATTAATCGATCTCTTTGCCAGTATTATAAAAAATTTACGAAGTATAATTAATGAGCAACTTGCTATGATATTAACTTATTTGTTTATATTAGAAGTTTGTTTTTAAGAAAAATTGGCTTTAATAAAGTTAAAATTTTAAACCTTAATTTTGTTATGACAAGTTTCATATAAAGTTTAAAAGTTGTTATTTCAACAACGATGGCTTTACTTAAGCTTGCTGGAGAGGTGCAGAGATATTGAAGACATTTTTCACTTGGTTGAAGCACTGAATAAACCAAACAACAAAACAAAACTTAAAACTATGGATTGAATACAGGATGTTTTTAGAATTGATTCTTTAGAATCTTGCAGTGCCAAATGCAAAATGTTATAATTTATTTCAGATTAATTATTCATCTAGTCCTAATTCTAGTTTATTTTTCTTCTGTCTGGTGTAAATTTTTCTGTTTTATTGGTTAAATTATTTTAAAACAATAATTAATAAATATGCATAATAAAAAATAAACTTTGTTTTACCAAATTTGTGTTCACTCAAAATGTGTTAGGGCAAACCAATTAAAAACACATGCATGTTAAACATATTTTGTTTAAGCTCTGTACAAGTATGTCAGATAAACTAACAACTGCCAGCGCAACATAAAACTCTAAAATTGACTCGGTCGGGTGGCGGGTGTTTTTAAGATGACTCTCTAGATGTTTGCATTTGCTTATTGTTAGGATATACCGCAAATATTAGTCAAAATCAACTCCGCAATATTTCAACGGGTTACTAAGGCAACTTCCACGCCGCCAGGATTTGACATATTTAATATATACGCTATTCTTACCAGCACAGGGCAAACAATGGTTTTTAAATTTGACTTAAACTTTACGGTTTTTTAATATTACCATTTTTACTAACATTTATATTGTTTATTTTTTAAAAATTTGTAATCTATCTTACCTACTCTAATCGGACACTTTATCGCTGATACAATTTATATTTTTTTGTAAAATATAGTGTTGGAACGTAAATAGAAACTGCACACGGAGCATGTAAAACTAAAAATATAAATATGGTACCTAATATAGAAATCAAAAGTAGAACACAGCAAACAGCCACAGAAACGTTATAGTATATTTACTGAATATATGCCTAATGAATCAGACAAATTTGGTATAAAAAATTTGTTAGTATCCGCTCTAAATAGTAAATATGTAATAAAAGGTTTTTTATATTTAACAAAATTTAACAAATTAAAGTAGATAAATCTGTATTAGGATGTGGAAAAACAATAACCATGGACAATTTTTTTAATGGCCTATATTTAACAAGAAAATTTGTAGTAAAAAAAGTACAATTATCAGACCAATTAAAGCAAATAGAAAAAAACTATGAAAACTTTCAAAGCTAAAACACAAGGACATGGCATTTTTTTTGCTCAAATAACGGTATGTTGAAAGTTGAAAAAGATTACGGCGACAACCAAATTGCCAAAATTATTTGGTAAAAGTTAAATTTATTTTGAATTTTTCCCGAATAAATACATAGGTGTTGTATAAAAAAGACAAACATTTCTGAAAAATTGGCAGAAGAATTTTTCATGATACTAGTAGAACTTTTCTAAACGAAAAACGTGTCAGTATTTTAAAACAATTAAAACAAAAAAATCTGTCTATAATGTAAAATGTTCCAATTCAAAAAAATGTTAAGTTAAAAAACTTTACTTTTGATTAAAGAAATAGCTATTTGTTTTACTAGACGCAAAAGTGGGAGTTGCCAAAACTAACAGTGTAAAAGTACCTTGGAACCATAACCGAACCATGGCAGTGTTAAACAATAAATTATTCTAGCTGGGCACCAACAATTTGTGCTTAACAACCGTAAAAAAATTTATTGGTTTTCAGCTTTATAGTTTATATTGGTAAACTTATATTAAAAAATATATGTAAGGAAATAGAACAAAACATAAATTAGACAAAATACACAATTTGTTGCTTATATCTGATGCCATTGTTTTTAATTTTAAGACACGTTAATTATTATGGGTTTATTAGCTATATCGAGATTTTGCATCGTTTGCATCGTATTTGTAATTTGTCGTTATGGTGTACCTCACAATCAGCACTACAATCAGTCGAACTGTTAGTACGCATTACGCATCAAAAAAACTATTAATTATTTTATAATTTAATTTATAAAAATTAGTTTAATTATAAACTATCAAATAAATCTTTAAATACAATAAAATATAAATTAGTTTTTCAGTAGTAAAATGTTTATTGGAAAAAATTTTTAATTAGAAATTTTATGGGTTTTTAGAAAATTCGAATTATTACCAACCTAGTGTAGAAATACTAGCTTTTTTAACTTTAGCCTTAGCTTTAAGTAGTATAATCAATTATAGGCATTAAATTAGAACATAAATATTTTATTAACAGTTTTTCAAACCACTTAATCAAACATATTAACTAATTCGGTTAAATGGTTTTTATGTTATTACGCAAAACATTCGTAAAAAAACTATACAAAAACTGGTACGGATTACTAGATGTTATATTCAGATTTGCCAAAGTTTTGATGTTTATTCTGCAAAAATTAGAATTTTGTAATTAACAATTAGTAGTAGTTCAGAAGTTAATATGCAAAACGCCAACAAAACACAAAATAACAATGGCAGCAAACTTAACAACGCAAAATAAATTCAAAGAAATTCTATCACTCACAATTAATTTGATTTATTGAAAACCATTTTATCAGGTTTTATTTGTGTTCTTTTAAAGTAAATAGAAAAGAAGTATTTAAGAACAATCTCAAATATTAACAACATTATAATATTATTACATTATATTATAATATTTCTAATAATTTGTCCAAGAAATTACAAACAAGAATGAATTTAAAACATTTATGGCTTTGTCTATGGTTTTAAGCTTTCTACTTATGCAACTTTACATAAAAGTTTGTACTAAATGTTATGTTCTCATTGTATTCAATTGTAGAAAATTAATTATTTAAATATGATTTTTTTTTTAATTTGGAAATTTTTGATAGTGATGTCTATAAAAATTTAAATTAATTTTGTAAAAAATTTATTAAAAAATGTAAACCTTAAATTTAATTAATTAATTAATTTTTCGTTTGAGTCAAAGCATTTGTAAAAAAAAGCAAATACTATGAGGTGGGTGCTGTACAAATGGTAAATATAACCAAACGTGTTAAAACTTACTTGAATATGGTTCTTAATGTTTTCTGAGTTTACTTTATTAGAAGACTGCCATATNAGGCGGCCGTAATACAACAAAATAACGGCTCCTTGCACAACCCAGAAAGATGTGCACGTGCACTCAAATTGGTACAGTCGTTGTACATGGCTTACCAACTGGCCGTTGGGTGTACGAAAACGCACCACTCTGGTATTGCCGTTTTTGCCTGGTACCAACTGCATTACTCTAGGTAAACTTTAGTTCACCCGTTTGTCACTTTTTTTACCAGCACCAACACTTCTATCATCAAATGTCCAAAGTACTCAGTTCAGAGACGACTCTTAAAGACACCCCACAACTGTCAAGTATCATTCTATTCTATAGATCGCCAGTGCTTTTGCAGTGCGTGGCGGACTCCTACAAAACCGCGCCTGTTGTCCGTGAATATCTTCCTCGGGCCTTGTCTCGCGTCTTGTCATATATAAAACGACGGATTATGTTTTCGTCGTTTTATGAACGTTGTACTACTGGTGGTAATTGACACAAACGTACGCTTTAAGAGTTGCCGCATCTTTAAAAAATAGAAGCCCAAAATCAAACTATTTCAAAAATTCTTGAGTCACAAACGCAGTCCATTGGCAAAAGCATTATTTGCCTCATTGGCCATCATTGGCCATGGAATACATCGGTGGCACGGGATGCACGTAAACACAACTTTTTGTATTGAATGTAACGCATTCCGTTCCATAATCGTAACTAGTAAAGTAAATCTAATTGGGTACAACATTTTCTGCACCAACAACACTAATACAACGTATCTTCATGGCAATGCCAGGCCAAACCTAACACAACCATTTTGTTTGGCACATTTTCAGCTTGCTTCCGAAATGTTAAAATCGCACTCTGATTATTAACACTAAACAAATAGTTGTTTAAATAGAACAATTTTGGTAACAGTCGCACATGGGATGATACTCTAATGTTGCACCTAACATGAATAAGTTTTTACCCTGGCCAATCCACAGAAACCTTAACATATCACAATCCTCTTTTCTGGTCAAAATTTGCAAAAAAGTTTTTTGTATATCGTAGGTGATGCCAAATTTTCTTAATTGAACAGCCGCACATTAGGTAATATTTTAATTTTTCATCTAACATAAATAAGCTGTAGTTGCTTCCGAAAACAACCTTTTAATGTCTATATATCTTAAATTGTTATGACTCTACCACTATCTAATAATTACACCAATATCTACACTTATATTTAATCTACACTAATACATTATCTACAATTATACGTTATCTATACTTATACATTATCAATCCCCACATTTATTACAACACACATTATCTTTCACGTCATCTCAAACTAATGGGGTTGTTTATTACCTTTAGAATTGTATAAATAAGTTTTACTCTTAGAATAAAACTCTCTTCCATACAGCCCTCTTTTATGGGACATTTGATTGACCACGTGTATCTGTCGACCCGGCATCAGCCGTTGATTTTAGCACGATACCGACCTTACGGCAATGCTAGGCAGGAGACCATAAGATATTAATTCAACGATCACTCGACATTGCTAAAACATAATATAAAAAAGTATAGCCTAAGACCGGCAGCTATCACCAGGCGCTAAGTATGGTTAGATGTCGTGAAATCATCAACTCAACTTTCTTTTTTGGTAATGATCTCTTCATATTATCTAATGATGTATTTTTTAAATAAATAACATTAGTTTATTGGAATATGATTTTATTGGCATAACATACATTGTTTGTATAATCCATTTTTTTAGTTGCTGTCATATTTAATTTTATTTAAAGCAGGTTTTCAAAATTGTTTTGACCAGTCTATATGTGCAAAACTTGGTTTTTTGCAATGATTCTAAAAAGATTGTGTAATTTAGTTGGAACGATTGGATTAGTCTTTCTTTCTTAATTTATTTAATACCATTGAAATATTTTATCATTTGGTTTTTGAGATCTTTAATATTATAAATAACGGCTAACAGTAAATTAACTGCAAAAAATTTTTAGGTAAAGCATAAAGGCTGCACTAAAGAGGTCGAGTAAATTTGTTACTTTGGTCAACTAACTAATAAAATTATTTAATTATTTTATGCTAACAAACTAATCAATCAATTTTATTTATTTCTCACATGTCAATATTTAAACTTATTTTATTACGCCAACTTATTTAAGTTAGTTAATTTACAAGATTCATAATTGTACACTAACGGAACGGTTTTTGCAAGGCGTTGTGCATTTAAACGTGACCAAAAAGACCAACTTCATTATTGCGTTAAGACTGTTTAAATTTGTTGGGTTATTAGTTCCTATGCTGTCCAATAGACATAAACTATCAACTTTAGATACTTTACAAACTTGCAATGACAGAATTGTCACACTTAAAGCAAATTGTCATGGAAACTCAGGCGCTAAACATCCAATTATAATCGGAATTCAACGTCGCAGTCGGTCGTACGGTCTGGCACGTACCGCGACATTGGTGAGACGCCTAGACGGCAACTAAAAAATTCAATGGTAGAATGTCCGTTATCGATGACAATCTAACGTCAAATATCCGATTGTGCTGGGCATCTTGAGTCGACACCTAAACAGATCTTCTTATTTTTCCAACCTACAAAAAGACAGCACTGCCACCTCATAGAATCTTCCATATTTGCCAATTCACTAGAACATCAACAAATTACAATCCCTTTCTCTACTTAAAATTTTAAAAAATATGTTTATTAAAGGATATGTTCACTTTTCTTAATCTAAACTTGAGAAAAATATTTAAAATGAACTAAATTAAGTTGTTTAACAATGTTTCACAATGGCTTATTTTTTTCTCGTCAAGGCATCAATCACTAGCCAAATCTTAAAGTGGTTTCTGTTTTTTCTTATTATGAAGTGATGCCATAGGTAATGCTTTTAACAAAAAAGATCTTCAAAGTTTACCTTTTCAATCATTTCTTCTGCTAACCACTTTTGAAAGACGTCGTTGTATCTGTCGTAAACACTCTTTGCTCAAACACCAATCAAAGCACGTACTAGTTTTTTCTAAGATAAGCCTTTGTAAGTTAGTAAGTGCTTGTGATTTTACAACCAACCTTTAATTCACACAATTTACTTAGGATTTCTTTCTTATCAAAGTCTATCTCAACTCCGTCTCCACCATAGCTAATTCACAACTTAACATTCTCACGTGGCCTATTAGAAGATCACCCAGCGCATCTACCCTGACCATGAATAGCACTTGGTGTCACTTTACCGACATTATGAATCTCAATTATATATTTTTTAAGTTTCTTAAGCCAAAGACCTTTAGAACCCATAGGGATAGATCTACAAATCCTATCATGTTATAAAACTGCTAGTTTATACTAGAATGACTTATATTTCAGCAATATATTATAATATTTAGGAAATTATTTTAAAATGACTTTACTACTAAATAATAAGTAACGTAGCTTCTCATGGTGCATATGCCTGCTGATTGTGAGTAATAGCGGGTTTGGAATTACGTTCCTCAGCCTAGTATACATTTCTTCCCCAGATGCCAATTTATTGTATAACAAAAACATAAAACGTTTTTCAGCAGTACTTGTTGTCAAGGTACCTTCAAGTCCTGGTTTAGAACAAAAAACTGCAAACAGAGATGTAGATCAGAGAGATGCTATGATTGGTCATAGCAACTGCAAAGTACTACAAGCAACACTACCTATAAAAGACTCAATAAAATAATGTGCTCCAATCCTGCGATCAATGGTTGAGTCATAAAGATATCTTTCTAGCCTGTCATTGCTCCAAATACAAATAAAAGGAAGAAAAATATTGGTAAGCAAGTCAAACAGTAGTCAACTAAATAATCTGACAGTTAATCGCCTAATCGATGCTTGCCAAATTGCGGAGCAAAAAATCTAAGCGGCGGTCTCTAAAAATCAATGCGTTGATGCGGCTGTAATACAACAAATTTGTTATTTACAAGTAGTGCAAAATATAGTAACTAAATAATTGCAAAACAATGACTGATTTATCCAATTCTATACTATTAAATTTGTATTTGTTGCTAGTTTTGCTATTATCTCCTATTTTTATTATTCTTCTAAAGAAACTAATTACATACATACAATAACAACTTTATTCAAAGTTACATTTGAATGTATCTCTGCTATTTTCGAACATCATCAACTTACAATAAGTACGTCCGATTTGTTATGCTCACATAGAAAGACCTTGACTAAACTCTTCTCTACACAATAATTCACGAGTAGAACTAAACAATGCCTGGCCAACATTTGTTCGTGCTAAATGCAAAGTTTGTAAATCCTTCTCGCGTTAATTATTTTATTGTTGCTGTTTGTGTGAAAGTTGGCAAAGCGTTTTAGTTTATTGTTTACTTTCGCTGGCTCAAATTACTGTATGTTTATGCATTATGTATTATATTTAATTCAGAAAATAGTCAACAGATTTAAGTTTTTTTTGCAAAAGGTATTAATACCTGTTTAAAAAACAAAAATTTTGTTTTCTAATCTTTCCTCGGAGATATTTAATTTAAAATAATAAATTTAGATGCAAATTTTGAAAATTGTGGTAAACAAAGTAGTAAAAATTATAATCAAACAATTTTTTTATTAAATTAATAAATAAATTAAAAAGTACGTATTTTGATATTAAATTTACGAGCTTAGAAACTAATATCAAAATCATAGTACGTTTATATTTGGTTTTGGTTTATTTCCGATGGGAAATATACCATGGCATGGTAGCTACTCAATTTTGTTTTTGTTTTTTGTATATGTATTTTTGAATTTGAAGAGGCTGCGTAAAGTTACCTTTTATTTACGTTCTTCGTTTGTATTTAGATATCAAATATTTCTATTCAGTGCTTGGACAGGCCTTAAACTACCAGGGATTGGGAAGGTGAACGAAAAGCAAGAGGGCAACTAAAGCAATAATTTTATTACAATTTTACATTTTTAAATTGTAATATTATATTTATGTTTGATAATGTTTGATTTATTGTTTACAAATTCGTATTTTAAATTCTATATTATATTTGATATTTAAACATTATTAAATAAATAATATTATTATACGTGATTTGTTTTCATTTTCTATATAGGTCCTCATATGTATGCCTAACTAGGCCATGCCATGATTGCCTTGAGAGGACCTCGATAGACTTTAAAACAGGCCCTCGTTGTGTGCTGAGGTTGCCCTGACAGAACCTCGGCAGAATCTACGCAAGGGCTCATTCGGCATTACCGTAACATGCGCTGCCAGAGCCTTGTCAGGTCGGAAGGCAATCACGCCGGGCCCCAGCAAAAGCCCTTAGTAATTTTCCCATCGCGTTGTTACAAAAGTAATTTCATAGATGCAAAGACCAGTTTGTTAAGCATAATCAGAGAACGTGATTACGCACCGAAAATTAATCCGTTAATTTAAATTTCTTGCACTTGCCACGAAAATGCATATGCTGTTTGTATTACCAAGGTAAAGTAAAGTAAAGTAGAGGCAAAGGCAAAGAAAATTTAAATTACCTATTTTGAATACTGATGAGTTGACAATTTATCGCTCTATAATAGTTTTTATAGTTACCTGAATCACCTGTATCGTACTTAAAAGCTAGGCAAGGTAAGTTAGGCAAGAATGTGTAGTAATTTGAGCTTTAAATTTAAGTAATCTACAAATGGATGGCATTTTATTATAATAATAATTGTAACAGAAGATAATTAAAATTTTGCAAAGATATTGGTTTGAAAAGATAAATTATATATTTAGAGAAAAAATTGAAGTAAACAAGTTTGCATTGTTAAAGATTCAAATTTCTAGGTTCTAGTTACCACTTTCACCCCATTATCTCGCAGTAAATTTAACCGACAATTTTTCTTTTGTTGACAAAAATTAAAATTGAATTGTTTACTACCAGAAATATTTATTTTTTAAGAACTGTATACTGAATACTGAATACTGTATACTGTATACTGTATACTGTATACTCTATACTGTATACTGTATACTCTATACTGTATACTGTATACTGTATACTGTATACTGTATACTGTATACTGTATACTGTATACTGTATACTGTATACTGTACACTGTATACTGTATACTGTATACTGTATACTGTATACTGTATACTGTATACTGTATACTGTATACTGTATACTGTATACTGTATACTGTATACTGTATACTGTATACTGTATACTGTA
>JAODGE020011536.1:0-64507 GCA_027574965.2 Ecitophya simulans
GATCGATCCAACAAGGGTCAAGGCTCACTAGCTCAGAAAAAAAAGGAAGAAGATGTAACAGTCGTTCTGCGGTGGTCATGAATTGTGGCTGGCGGAGCACAGTGCCATCTCACCAGCATTTAGAGAGCAATTACGTCTCCCTTTCCACTCCGAAAATAATAATAATAAGGTAAATACTCGTGAGGAGTGCTGGTGATTGCATGAATAATGTTAATAACAAACACAAGGAAGAATACCAACAATAATGGAAAAAGGCGTCCACATACACTAAAACTGAAAAAAAAAAATAAACAATACATGGGGATAAGTGAAGACAGAGGCAGTGTAGGTACCCACAACAAGAGGGACTGACGCACTCCTCTTGGAGATACATGTCATCGCTTACCCCTCGTTCTTTCAATTGACGCACTTTGAGCAGATTGCTGTGCTTGACTAATCACAACGACTCACTCTTACCACTTACCCAGGAAAGTCACTTATTTTTGAAGAGCCGTTATAAATTATGCATTTATTTATATCTATACCATACTGAACAGAGCATTAACGGTATTTAAATCATTGCGTACAAAAACAGCAAAAGAAGGTAAATACAACACAATAAAACAGCACATTGGTCACCATCACATTAGGGAGAAAAGTCTGCTACAGAGATCATTCAAGTAGATGCAGTGGGGCTTCTTATTTTTCCATCAGGTCACGCCATGTCTCATTCCCTCGTGTCCAACCCTCCTTGTCGTGCCTGCTCCTCCAGCTGCAGTTCATCGAGCGCACACTGAAGACGGAGCCGCGCCACCCTGAGTTGGACGCTATCCAGCTGTGTAAGCGCTGCACGCACCTCGGTGGTAAAGCTTGCTCGCCCATCAGCGGGTGCCACGTCCGCACCGTCACCGCGGCGCGGAGGTCGCGGTAGCCGCATAGCTGCTGCGGTGTTGTCGTGCCTGCTGGGTGAGGTGGTGAAGGGGGCACTCAGAGAGGGAAGGACGAGGCGCAGCACCGCATCACGGAGCGTGTACGCACTCCACTTCCGCCTCACAGCACTGTCAGTGGTGTCGACTGCGGACTGCTGCTGCGATGGACTCACAGCTTTGCGGCCCGCATTCGCCTTTGCGCCACGCGCACTGCCCGAGGCCGATGAGGAAGACGAATTAACGGAGCAGCCCTGGTGCTGTGTGTCTGCGGCGGAGAAGCTCCCCCCGCCAAGGGACGAGTAGTCCACGGAGGTGGCACCACTGCACGCCTCGCCACTCCAATTTGTAGGTGGCGGCTCCGATGTGCACGCTGGCGACGGAAGCCGTGGCGCAAGCGGATTGAAGTCCAGCACGCTCACGAGGACCTGCTTGCTGGATCGAATCGCACGCGCCAGTGACTCTGCCAACGCCGTGTGTACTGATCGCACTCCCCGCCGACGCGGCCGCGTCGGCGGGGAGGCTGCACCCTCTCTACAAGGAGGTTCTTCTGCACCCCTCAACTGCTGGCGTGACTGACCCCCCACAGAAGATTCCTGACGTGGCCACTCCAACGGCGACTGCACCCGAGTGGCTAGAGAAACCGGTGATATCGCCTGCACCGCAGACTTGTCAGCTTCCTTGATCTCAGAGCATCGAATATAATCACACGCTGGACAGAAACGCATCTCCCGTTTTCCGACAAGGTTTCCATCTCTGACAAAGGACAAAACCTCTTGCTGCTGAGATCGCGGGAGCCACATCTCGGCGAGTGCCTCGCGCAGATCATCGTCGTCCGCCCCTGCGTCCACCTCTGGCGGAAACAGCGGACTCCCATCAGTCGCACTTTGATCAACTCTCTTAGCGGACCTCGGCGACTGCATGGTCGCTGAGCTGCCTGCGCCGGAATTTCTCAGCTCTCTGCGATACCGTGAGAGGGTGTGGCACGCCAAGCACTCCCACACCAGCACCGTCACTGGTGGCGGTTCGCCACTGGAACATTTGTCACTGTACATCCGTATGTCGACGCCTCCGTGAGGGGCAGTCCGACAATGTAGCGCGTATATATATAAGTATATATATGATCAGTTATTGAATGGCCTCCGCGCACCCACAAAACACTACTGATGATTGAGGGTCACCTAATAAGCAGAGTATACTCCACCGCTGAGGGATGTGTCACCACTGATACTCCCGACAGCCTCTTTTTTTGTGTGGCTGGTTATTGCGGGGGTTTTTCAATGTGACGCATCCATCAACGGCATTGATGGAGAGAAGTAAAGAGGGGGGGGGCGTGGCCAGACACAGTCACATTGCAATGAACATGCACCACGCCACAGAAGGCACATCGGCTTTCCTCACAATATTGGAATCGCCGAGTACGTTCAAGTGATGCCTCTCGCGGACGCACGAGTCACAACAGGAATATATATAGAGAGAGAGAGGTACTTTTGGTGTTCACTTTGCAGGGAGGAAAAAATGCGCTTTCCTTCGTCTTTTTTTCTATTAAACATATTCAAGTACATTGATCGCACATAGAGGTGTTCCCACAACATTCACAACACGTTGGCAAACTTGTTGGAGGTTGCCTTCATCTGCCGCACCGCAGCCACGGAGTCCCCTGTGGTATCCACATCATAGGTTGGTCCCACCACGAACCCGAGGTCATGCGATAGCTTCGCCCCGGTGCTCGACGCGAACTGTCGGAGCAGCACACGCATCAGCGCCTGCTGCTCCACTGTTGATACCCCACCGACCGGCGCAGTCATACTCGCTGAAGAGGAGGGCCGCAGCTCCGGGGTTGCGAGCGGGCGCTGTCCCTTCTCTGCTTCCCAACTCGTTGCCTTGGTCGACTGGACACTCCCAAGCCGCTTCCTTGGCTTCTCCGCAGAGCTCTTCCTATGGTTGCCACTCTGGCCCATTAGTCCCGCAGCAGAGGTGCGGCCCCGCGCCGACTTGCCACGGGACTGCTGCGCTGCCCACTCGTCCAGCTGCGCCGCCATTGTGGCGGGAAGCCCAACACTGGCGGTGGTACAGGTCGCTTCCATGGTGAAAGCCGCTGGCTGCATTACTGGCATGGAGGTTACTTCCTGCGTTAGCGCCGCTGGGTCAGCCACGTGTGCTCCCGCCGCTGCGGTGGAAAACGCAGGCTTGGCAGCGGCCGCGCTCATGTATTGACTGCTGGTGAGGTCCTGCGAGTTCAATGCAGCTTTCACCGCACCGGAGCCAATGGCGAGCTGCATCGTCGTCAGGGAGACCAGTACAGCTCCTTCGTGCTCATTCGGGCACTCGTCCACCACTTCCTCTGCATCAACATTGTGAGCGGCCATTGCCTTGTGAAACAGTGCTGCGTCAGTCGCGCGACCTTGCGGTTGACCCGCCCCACCGCCCCCCTTCCCACGCACTGACCTCTCCGTACCGCCGGAGGACACATTCCGCTTCGCAGCGGCTTTGGTTCCGAGTGTGCTCTTGCGACTTCCTCTGCTGCCCCACCCACCCACCGCCTGAGCGAGAGCGGGCAGGGGGGCGGGCAGTGCGAGAGGGAAGACTACGAACTGACGCCGCGCCAGCATCTGGATGACGTCACGCTGCGTGACCGGCACGACGGCACGTTCAGAGGCTGCATGCGAGCTCGCCCGCTTCCCACCGACGCTGGTGGGGAGTGCCCTTCCTTTGCCGGGGGTCGTGCGACGGCTGGGTGTGGCAGAGACGTCGTGGGAATCGTCAGAGCCGCTGGTGGTGTCCATGGAGGCGCCACTACTGGTGGGTCGCAGCCCAACGCTGCCACGCGACCTGCGGTTGCTCTTCTTCTGCTTGATTTGTGGGCTTGCGGTGTCAGGCGGTTCCATCTGGTGCTGCTGGCGCACAATTGGGGGTAGAAGCTGCAGTGTGTATTTGCTGTATGTTGCTGCCGTGTCAGGGGGCGTTGCGTTAGCCTGCTGTATTGCCGTCGGGCTTTGCGTGCACACAGCGAGCTGCGACTTCGCTCCATTCATTGTGGTGCGCCGGTTGCCGTACCGCTGCACCAACTCGTCATCAAAGGAGCACAGCCCTAGGTGCAGCAGACTCACGTCCTCGTCCAGGAGTACCGGGAGAACGCTATTCCCAGTGGACCGCTGTGCCGTCAGAAGCTGCCGCAGCAGCAGAGTATCCGAGATGTTCGGCATCCCAGGAAGCGGGGGCGGTACCGCTTTCTGTGCCTTTGCGGCGTGTCCAGCTCGACGGCTTGCGGAGCCACCACTCTCCTTCACGCTGGCCACCGCGGGCGCCGTGACAGCACTCGTGGAGGCTGCCTGGTACCGGGTGAGCAGTGCCTTCTGGTAACACTGCTTCATCACTTGTGAGTTGGGCAAGCCCGCCTCCTTGTTCACCTCGCCGCCGTTGTCGCCATCCTGCAAGCGCAAGAAGTTCTCTGAGACAAGGAGTAGCCTGGGCACCGTGAAAAAGGAGGCGGAGCTGGCAGCCCCGGTTTTCCGTGGCGGCTGGCCCGGGATGACATTGGCGCCACGGTCCCCGGCGGGGGGCGCGCGCAGGTAGAGCGCACGACTGAATGTCTGCGGGTTCGGTCTGTAGGTGGGAGGGACACACCCGTAGTACTGGAGCACCTGGATCATGCCCGCGCTTCTGGCGTAGTCGAAGGCCGTGAGGCCGTGATGGTTGCGGCGCACAGCGTACCGCTGGAACGTCGATGGGAGGTCGGGCAGGTACCTCTCTTGGTCCTCCCCCGCCTCCCCCCCGCCCGCATCGGCGGCGGCGCAGTCGGCAGCGTGTCGCTCGCGCACTAGGAAGCGGCCGGGGTTCAGGTTGGGCTCGTCGTAGCGCAGTCGAGCAAAGTAGGCGAGAGAGGCAGCGAGGAGGTACTCTGCGACCTGGCACTGATCGTTGATCACCAGCAGGTGCAGGAGGGTGTCGCCGTGGGCGTGGGTCTGATAGCCGAGCGTTAGCACCTCCCCGCTGCTCGTCCGCCAGCGGTTGGGTGGCACTGAGGCGGCAAGGAACATCTGAATGGCTGATACGTTGAGTGGTGCGCGCCTGTCCATGAGGAAGAGCAACACATCGATCGCCGTCATGGACGGTTGCGGGGAATGTAGCACCAGTGCCGAGTGCATTGCCCAGTCACCTTGCAAGTACATAAACCAACGCGGCGGCAGTACTGAGAGCTGATCAGACGTCCCCGACACCGTTATAGAGAGTGACCGCTTCCTTTGCCAGTTCCCTTCCCTGCTCTCACCGACAGATGACGATGACGGTGAGTGCTGGTGGTGGGTAGCGGGTGCGGCAACCGCCACCAGAGTTTGGTGTGGTGACTCCATTGCCACAACGTCACCTTTTTTCCCCTGAGAGATCGGCGTCTTGGCACCGTCGACGAAACGAACAACCGTTGAGCGCATGGGCTGCGTAATCTCCACAGCCTTGGCGGCCGCTCCAACACCCCAGGTCACCTTAGCGGTCTCCAGTCGCTCCGCGGTGGCGCCGAGGATGGTGGCGCGGTGCGTGCAGCTGCGCACGAACATAATATCGTCCTCATCTACTGTAATGGTGCCAAGTTGACCAGTGTCATCTTCATTGCTGACAGAGGTGATGCTTCCTCTGCTGAGCGCTGCGGAGTGCGCTGGTCCTGTGGGCGCAAAGGCGGCACTAAATGGCCCCGTCTGCGCTCCTGCATGCTGCCTACCACCACCACCAGCCCGCGGGGAGGCAAAGTCCTCAACAAGGATTAGTTGTGCCACATCCTGCGGCTGCGTTGGCTCGGCGGATTGCTTCGGGATGGTTACCCCCTCAGGCAGGCCGTTGTTGGCGTCAATGCGGTCATATCTCACCGTGCTCAAGAAGGGCGCTGCGAGCGGGGTTTCGTGGTACAGTCTGCGCAGTGTACGAATGCTACCTGACGCGACTGCCAGAAGGTCAATGCGTTTCACCTCCACCAGTTCCTTCCACAAGAGGTTCTGCATGCGTGCCAGTATGGTTGTCAGTTGCGCTGGTGTCAGTGCTGCAGCAAGCGAAGGGCTGCTGGCCAGCACAGCAGCGGCGGTGGACCCTGTAAGCATCTCCGCAACAGCACTGTTGTTGCTTTGGCGACCCGGACGCGATGACTGTTGTGACGGCTGGTAGTGCTCGTGACTGTGGTGAGCTTGCAGTGATGCGCCCAAGTGCTCTGGCAATCGTAACTCAATCGCATTGAAGAGGACGTCGACATCGTCGAAGCGTGCGGCCAGGTCTACGACATCGCCAAGTAGGGTGTTCTGTAGCCCAGTCGGCGGGGGAGACTCCGCGATCGCCTGCACCTTCTTCTTGCCGCGTCCCTCAACAGACGAACCACGGCTCTGTTTCCTCTTGATCACGGAGCCGCGCGCGGTGGTGGGGGGGGGGGGCATGAGGGAGTCCGCCACCGCCAGCGCCATGAGCTGCAGAAAGATGCTGGTGCGACGGGTGATGTGGGTCCAGTTAGATACGGACTTGTATTTCCCGACGCGTGGCTTACGCTGGGGGCTGCTGCTCGTGCCGGTGTCGCCCGGCGCAGCGGGCGAGAATCCCACGCGCGAGGGCAACATCCCCGTTGGCGGCCGCGGCGGTGAAGCACCCGTGCTGCAGCTGGTGGGGCCAGGCACGAGCGCGCGCTCGGCGGCGAGGGCGCCCTTCTTCAGTAGATAAACCGGGACCGCGGGAGCCCCGGGGAGAAGGACACGGAGCACAGTGCTCCACGTTCGTGGCGGCACTGGCAGCTCGTTGAGGCGTCCAGTGTACTGCGTGAAGAGGATGTTCGCCCAGAAGGCGTTACGGCACTCGGTTGGCGTGAGGAAGGCCTTGGCTGCGCTTGCGTACTCGCTAGCTAGCCGGAGTGCGGGGACAGGGTGGATATTCGGGTACGCCCACCGCAGGAACTCCACACGCTCCTCGTAGACTGGGATGCTGTAGAGGATGGTGTACACCACCTGCGCGTCCTCCTCGGCGTAGTAGACGCGGGTTGCCAGGAGCATCCGGACAGCGCGTGAGGCCAGGTTGTCCGCGAGCAGGGCATTCCTTCCCGCAGTAGCGGTAGAGGCGTAGGCGGAGGAGGAGGAGAAGGTGGGCGAGGCTGCCCGGGGTGCCTCGGACCCCACCACCTCCGCGTCCTCTACCGAGGATCCCGCGGCTGTGGAGACGGAGAGAGAACTCCCACCACGATCGCGACTTTGCGGTGTGGTGAGCGAAGCGGCGAGTGACCCCTGCGGTGACGCAGCGGAGAGGGCCGCTGGGGGCTCCACGGCGATCTGAGTGCGACTGAGCATAAACGCACTCGTGTCAATTATGATGGCCTCGTCGGATCTCGTGATATTCGCCTCCGCTGTTGTCGCGGCTTCGGCTACAGTTGGGGGGCAGATCACAAGTGAGAGCAGCGCCACATGACCAACACGTGCGGCGAGCAGCACGGCAGTCTCGCCATTGCGATTTGGCCTGTATAAAACACTCTGCACGCCAGGAAGTGTGAAGAGTTGCGCACACACGTCAAGGAGAGTGCGCACCCCAGGGATGGTATAAGGGTCACGGTACACATAATCACCGTCCCAGGAGGCTCTGGCATCCCTTTCCGCGCCGGCCCCCACTTGCTGATGTTGCTGCGCACTGTGGGCTACACTTACCCCATCGAGCGTGCCACTGCCCGCCGTCACAGCCGCCATCTGCGCCACACTGCTCAGCGCGGGTGGCACTACTCCCCCAACAGAGGACGACCGCTCGAGTGGAAAGGTGGCATTGTTTCCCAGGATCGCCATCGGCTTCACCATTGCTGGCAGCGGGGCCCCAAACGTGACGAGTCGTCGCTCCTCTTCCGCCTGCTGCTTCAGTGGCGGGGCGCAGCCAAGTTTGATGAGCCGGTCCCGGGCCTTGTGCAGCACCCACGTGATGAGGGAGTCGCCAGTGACGGGATGCCGCACAGCAGGTGACAGTAACACGGAGTGGTGGCGGAGAAGCGGGATCAAGTGATCGGAGTTGTGCTCAGCGCAAGCAAAGAGAAGGTGCACAATGTACCGACGCTCGATTAGGGTCAAAGGAGCCGTCTCCCCCTCCTCCTGCTCCCCAGATGCAGCCCCGCCGTCCTCGGCGTCGTCAGCATCAGATGCGCTGGCATCAGGATCTCCGACACAAGTGATGAGGCCGTAGCCGCTCCTCCGCCACAGAGGCAGCAGTTCCCCTGACCGCCGGGTCAGCTCCTCCGCAAAGTGTGCGGGGTTATAAAATAATGGATGACCACTGCCCGCGAGAAGCGCAAGTGCATCACCGCTGACCCTGTGGTTGTGACGGCGGTGCAGACTGCGTGCGTCCTCCCGCCCCATCAGCGGCACGCCCGCACCGATGAGCAGCGAGCACGCCGCCCCCCCCGCAGGCCCCTCCATGGAGACTGCTAGCAGCCACGCATCCATGCCAGAGGCGTCGAAACGGCCGCTGGCGGCGGCGCCATGAGAAAGCATGAGATGCACCATCACATTCACCGCCGCCCAGTCATCGCCCTCCGTGGTCTCTGCGGCACTACCAGCATCAATCAACTGCGTGGCGATCACTTCCTGCAGTGCAGTACGCTGGAGTGGATCTACAGCGATCGGCTCCTTGTAATCCACCAGGCTATTCCACACACACTCGCTGTTCGATTTGATGCCTTCACTACCGTCGCCTTCGGTCACCGCAGTGGTGACGCTGGCGGATTCGGCACGTCTCGCCCTAGCATTGTCGAGGAAAACACGCACCACGGCCACTGCCTTTGCCCGCACACTCAATCTGAAGGGGGAGAGGCGCCACTTGCGTTCATGCTGCCCCGCCACATCTAAGAGAGGTTGATACACCTCCGCCCCACTCGCCAGCGCGCGCTCGCCGTCCTCCTCCCCCGCCTCCATCTTCTCGAGCGGGGGCGTGTACACTGGGCTCAGCTGTGGAAAGGTGTCCAGCAGGTACGACACAATGTGCGGCAGCCCCAACGAGGCGGACAGCTGCAGTACGGTGTAGTGGAAAGGGCTGCAGAAGTGCTCCTCGGTAAACAGCGACCCCACCCTCGCCCTCCGACTACTGGCTCTCACACCAGCTGCGTCCCCCGCTTCGTCATCTGGCGGCATTATCGAGAGCCCCTCCATGCCACCCGGTGCGGATGGGACCCCAGTCCGTTTCTTATCCGCCGCGTCTGCCTCGCGCGACTTGTACTCCTCCACCAGTACCTCCAGCTCCTCCAGCGCGCGCACGCCCTCGTTCACATGGCCGTACATACGTATCGCACGCATGACACCTGCACAGAAGGGCGACTGACGCCGCAGCCGCCTCCGCGCCTCCTCTCGCCCAGCCTCACTGTCGTACCAGTGAGGCAGCGGCATCTTTTGGCTGCGCGCGTACTCCAAGACACCCTTCACGTGCGCCACCACGTCGCGACAGAACTGCACGACCCGCGTCGGAGCCACGGCCACGTTAAAGAAGCCCTCCAGGAAGCCGATGATGACCTCCCCGTTAAGCATGGCGGAGGTGCTCTGGATGCCAACAATCGTGCTCTCTGCAGCCACCTCCTCCAACATTACATACAGTTCGGGAAGTGCGAAACCGCGGAGCAGTAGCTTGAGCGCGTGCGCGGGGCTCGCATCGTCCTTTCCGCGCGCCAGCAGCATGCGGATGTAGGAGTGGCGGCCATGCTCCGTGAAGTGGTGGTTGCCGCTGCGTCGACTTTTGCACCCCTTTGAGTGTGCCCTACTCCCCCGCTCATACCGGTGTTGCTCCGACTCCGGCTGCTGTTGTTGTTGGGAAGACTGAATGGACACTACCGAGCCGGCGCGCAGAGACTCTGCTCGTGTGCGGTATTGAATGGAGTCCGTGTAGGAGGTGCTGGAGCGCCCAATCGATGTGCGATAGCGCCAACCATGCGCACTGCCTCCATCCCCGTCCCTGTTAGATCGGCCAGAGGTATCGCGCTGGTGTGGGCCGCTGCCCTCCATCCTCTCACGTTTCTCGTTGAAGGCGGCCATGTACTTGTTGCGGAACTGGTCACTCACCTGAAAGATGGAGTTGGTGAGCAGCAATAGGACGATCTCCCCAAGGCCTGAGCTGGCAGCCTGCAAGATGGCGGCGCACGTCCCATCAATGACGGGTCCACCGGGCGTGCTCGCTGCGCTGGAGGTGAGAGAGATAATGACCTCGGCGGTGGGGGCCTCCTTGGCCTGGATCGCGAGAAGCAGAGGCGTCTTGCCCTGCATGTTGGTTGCCAAGTAAGGCACCGACCGCGGCGCCCTCGCGAACTTCCGGACAGCCGTGAGCCGCTCCACCTCTTCGTCACCGAACTGGCTCATCATGTACTCGACCAGCGGCGCCATGCCACGCCGCGCGGCGAGGTGGAGGGCGGTGTCGCCATTACTGTTGATCGCCGCTACGTCAAGTACGCAATCCCCGCGCCGCAGCTGGTCCTTTGCGTACTCCAAGAGACGCATCGCGATGGCAGCGTGATCGTTCACGATGGCGGTGTGCAGCGGGGTGAGGTGACTGACCCTACTGGCCACGTCCAGTGCCGCGCGCTTTTTTAGGAGCACGTGCACCACCTGCAGCAGACCCCGCTCGCAGGCGATGTGCAGCGGCGTGCACTGCGACCGCGCGTCGACCGCGTTGATATTGATCGTTGGGAGCTGTGCTGCGACTGCAATCGCAGTGGTGCTGCTCATGGCGGTTTCTCCCCCGCTGGGCATATGGGCCGCCCTGCAGTTGTTCAGTAGGGCAAGCGCCGCCTCACTGTTTCCAAAGGACGCGGCCAGCAGAAGGGGAGAGTTACCGTCGAGGCCGATCTCGGGGTTCGCACCGTGCTGGAGGAGCAGCGGGATGAGGTGGCTGAGGTTATTCAGTGCGCACCAGCACAGCGGGGTGGCCACACCAGCGTGGTTCAGTAGCACGGGAGAGCTGGCATAGGCTGCTGGCGCCTGCAACAGTGCCAGCGCGATGGGTTTGCAGTTGTTTGTGCATGCAATCTCAAGGCAGGTGGCGCGGCTGATACGGTCCATGCAGACCGGGTTGGCACCCAGGCGCAGCAACCGCTGCGCGACGCTTACGTTGCTGTAGCGGGTCGCGATGAGCAGCGGGGTCTCCCCAGCCCGTGTCGCGATGTTAAGTGCGTCGTGCAGCAGCGGGTGCGCTGTGGAGTGCTGGGGGCAAGACACACTGGCGTCCTCCGCTCGACGGCGCGCAGCCGTTCGTTTATTGCTGAACGCCAGTGTGCTGTACAGAAAGTTCAGCAGGACGGTCACGCAGCGGGTGTGATTGCCACCCAGCAAGGCGCAGTGCAGTGGCGTGTAGGTGGACTGCCGGGTGGTGTACACTGAAGCGGGATCGAGCGCTGTGGACGAGCTATTCACCGCATAGGGGGGCGCCCTCAGCAATGCCGCCGTTGATGCCACCGCGGAGACCGTGGAACCAGTATCGGATGCGGAGTGCACGTACTGTCGCATGGAATAGACGCTTCGTTTCTGGTGATCGAGCTGGATGAGAGCAGCGTCGTCACCTTTGATTTTCATGCTGAACATATCAAGCAGCTCAGGCAAGGCAATACGCTCCAGAAGTACCTGAACCACCTCCGTGTAGCCAAGTGCGCACGCTGCGAGCAGTGCCATCTTACGCTGTCGTCGCGCTCCGTCGGTGTTGGTGTGGAAGTTCGTGAGTGGGTGGGTGGCGATGGTGTACGCGGTGGCATCTCTCCGCGACGCGAGGGCGGCACACAGCGGAGATAAGCGGGCGCGTTCAGGGATGAGCTGGATGCCGCTGGACTTGATACGGTCTGCCGAATCGTCACTGCATCTCCGAATGGCCAGTGGAGCAAAAAAAAACGCGTCCTCCAGTCCACCACGAGAGGGCTGGTTGAGGAGTTGCTGAACGCGGAACACGGAGACCTTGTGCATGGACGAAGCGGCAAAAGCGTCCGAGCTGGCAGCCCCACTGCCCATGGCGCTTGGCTTCTGCACGGACTCATGCTGTACACCAGCTGCCGTCACTGTGGTCAGTACCGAGAGGAGTTGACTAAATTTGTAGTCTCCGTCCAAGAGCCGTGGGCCGTCAGTCTGCGCTATTTTGCTGCCACCGCCGCCTCCGTTCTCCACATCACTGCGCATCGACTTCACTGATGCCGCCCCACCTCGACAGAGCACCCTGCTCTGCAGTGTGTGCTTACCCAGAAGTGCGCTGGCTTCGAAGGCGAAGCGCACCACCGCCGATCTCTGCTCAGGCTGGCCGGCGAGTACGGCGGCGACACCACTGGTGGTGGAGAGTGTGGCAGCTGGATACCACCTTTCACCCCGCGCGCTTACACCCCGGAACGCCACACCGACGGGACACCCGTTGACGAGGAGAGCCAGTGTGTCCTGACGCGGGTGGTAGAGAAAGCCGAGTACAAGACCGTGGCTGCCGTACAGTGGGAGGTCTGGAGTATCTGGCACGCTGCAGCGCTCCTCCTTTTTCTCGTGGGTAGCGTCCTTTGACAATGTAGAACAAACGCTCCTTTCGCTGCTGCTGCACCTGCTGTTCACCACGGCAGGATCCCCCTCTGCTGAGGTGGGTGTGTCATCTACCGGACTGAAGAAGGTCTGCGATGTTGCGGGAATGGACTTCACCGCGGACAACATGTCTTCCCCGCTAGACTCGTCCCAGAGTCGGAGGTCCGCTTCGGTGAGAACATTCACGTCGGGAAAGTTGGTCTTCGCCACATCTACACTCTCGCCCTCGCTGCCTTGCATACGAGACGCAAGCACCGAAGAGGACAACATCGAGAACCCCTCTGTTGAGGCACTGCTCATCGGGCAAGGGCTCGGTGGCCCACTCGCAGCACTGCCAGTGCAAAAGGCGGGCTTCTCCGACGCAGCACTGGGGAGCTGCAATATAGATAGCGGCCTCGCAGTATCCTCTGAGAGCCCCGTAACGAGTCGCAGATACAGCGAACCCCCGTCTGCACCCCCCACGCCAGTGATACCGCCTGTTGTTGCCGCCACGGATGTCGCGGCGGTTAAAGGGGCATAGAGAGGCTCTGTGCTGTACGGTAGGGGCACGCAGCTGCCATTCTGGTGCTTCATGACCTGTAGTATGTGCTCTTCGACACCGTCACCATGGTCGCGGTGGCGCACCATTCGCAGGGAGACGCCGTAGCTGGAGTCATCGTGACCCAACGGGTGGAGAACGCCCGCGCTGCCCTCACACCCGTTAGCCTCCTTCGCCAGCTTCTCTGGGCATAGGCCAATCACCAGCTCGTTCCGAGTGGCGGCCGTACACGCTGAGGCGGTCCCACAGAGAGAGCGTGTGATCTGTGTCGCCGTGGCGGTGTCACCGTGCCCATGGCAGTTCTGTTCCTCCTGCTCTAATGCCGCGTTGCTTTGGCTCGCTAGAACCATGTACTCCAGTGAAACGTGGGCTTCATAATAGAGGCTGTTTCTCACGTACGCATCGCCGCTTCCGTGTGGGGAGAGAACCGCGGCGCTCCTGCTGTATCTCAGTGGGGCCCCGCCTTCATCATCTCTGCCAGCGCCACCGTGTCCCGGCACTTTGGTATCGCTGCCACCTCGACCACAGCTGTAGATGACTTGGCGGCTGAGCATCTCTCGCCGGATTTCCTCCGCCTCCACCTCTTCTGACACCTCGTCTGCAGGGAAGGTGTGTGAGTGCGTGCGGTGCGCCACCGTGTGGATCTCAATTGGAGTGTCGCAGCGTATGAGCACAGGCGTGTTCCGGTTGGGCCCGCCCGGGCTATAACTCCAAGCGTCCACACGGCGCAGCATTGGCGTGGAGAAGGCGGGCGTCATGGTACTCCCAAGTCGATTCAGCGTAACCGCATCGAGGAATCCTTCGCGTAGGAGGCCAGCAAAAGTGGATGGTCCAAGGCCGTCCTCAAAGACCAGTGGAGATGAAGCGGAGACGTCTTTTTGACTCGCCACTCGCTTCATGGAAGGAATCGCCGCTGTGGTGTCCTCAGTACCGAGGGAAAACAGCGCGGCATTCCGTTTCTGTATGGCAGCATCAAGGCGGCGCAGTGCAGCATCACGGACGCGGAGAAAAACTCGCAGCTGCTGGACTTGCATACGCTGTGTCCGCAGCATCCGCTGCCTCCGCAGCGCCTCCTCTGTTAACTTATTCCTGTCCGCCGCTTCATTTTCGCTGGCGCGGCTGACCGAGACGGCGTCACCTCCGTCCACGTACAGCTGCAGTCGCGCATTGAATTCAGTAAATATCTGGAGGGCACGCATGGCATCAGTGATAAGCTCGTCATCTGGCTCCTCCTCCTGGAGATGCTCCGCAGGCAGCGCAGAGAAGGCAGCCCCCTCGTTAGTGCGGGCCTCGCCAGTGTCGTCCGCACCCTTTCGCGGCGCGACGGCAGTGATGCCACCGACAGCGCTGTTCCTTGCTGCCACCATGTCCTGTATGATCTGGATTTGAGAAGCGAGGTAGCTCAAGCAGTCGGGGTGATTCCAGTTGCCCTGCATGTAGAGAAGCACAAAGAGGGCCTGTGTGTGGTAGAACCCAAAACTGAGCAGGCGCTGGAGCACCCCGAGGTCGCCGCTAAGCAAAGCCACGTAGAAGAGCGTGTTGCGGGAGTTCCTGTTGTCAAGCGCACTGAGGAAGGACACAGAGGGTGACATGGTGAGCTGCGAAAAGACCCCGTCTTGCCCCTCCTTCACAGTGCGCAGCATCACGTGCGCCAAATCTGGCAGTGCCTTAGAAATGCGCAGTGGCTGATTAGCATCGCAGGCGTACACGAGGCGGCTGGTGGTGGTCACCATGTACTCCATCGGCACCGTGTGCAGCAGCTGCGACATGGCAAACGGATCAAGGACCTCGTTGACGTACCACTCCACAAAGGGCCCTACCTGTCCGTCATCACCACCGCGTGCACCAGTGCCGTAGTTGTGCCACAGCGGCGCCGACGATGGAGACGCCGGTGACCCAGCCGTGGCAGAGCTCTTGCTGCAGTGGCGCGTCGTCGGCTCCTTCAGTGCCAGCACACGCGCCGAAAAGGAGAGGAGCTGCTCGTTGCGCATGCGGGACGTGATGCTCTCTGGTGGAAGCGGCAGTGTGAGCTCCGTTTCCAATTTCTTTGCTCTTTTAACGAGTGCACGGAGGATGCGATGCTCGCGACGCTGGGCTGCCCCGTATCCAGTCACGCCATCCTCATCCTTGTCGTCTTCTTCTTCGTTGCTATCGTTACCATGTGAGTCGTCGCCGCTTCGATCAAAATCAAAGTTGTCAGTAGTGCCTGTGCCAATCGTGCTCATTCGGTGCTGCTTGCGACTTAGCTGACGGTCAGAGAGCTCGCTACCTGTGTCACCGCCAACGTAGCTCGAGGAGCCAGCCACGAGCCCCTCGAGTTCCTCCAGCCTCGCAAGAGCATAGTAGAGTTTCTCCAAGCGAGACTGCACGACCGACGCGTTTGTGTGGTAGCGCTGGAGTGGCCTCACTCGCTTCGCCTCCCGCATCTGCTGGTGAAAAATCAGCGAGCGTGGGGACGCGCTCTTCAAGCCGGCCTCCATATCCTCCTCCACTGCGTCATAGTAGGCGGTCAGAATATCTTCGTTGCGGTACACCTCATGCTGCCGGCGCCGCAGCAGATCAGCGGCGAGTTGTAGGTTCTCAAAGGCAGCGACCAGCGTGGCCTCACGCAGGGCGTAGTTCCTGCGCGCCTGCTGGGACATAGCCATCCCGCTGCGCGTCGAGGATGTGGAGGCGGTGACGGGCGGGATGCTCACCACGACCGCTTTGAGCCAGTTGTCGAAGTCGTCCTCTGTGCACGTACATGGGTCGATGGGCTCGCGCTGCTTCTGCTTGTTTGCTGCTGAGGCACCACCGCCCGGCTTCGCTTCGGGTGCTGGGAAGCAGACTAGTTTCACTTGATCTAGTGTAAGGCCCAAGTCAGGTTCCCTTGCCGTCACTGAGTAAGATTTCATAGCTGCTGCTGCAGCGGCGTCCAAGGACGCGCCTACGAGGGCGTGACTCAGCCTAGTGCGGAGGAGGCTGGACCGCTTCTCGCCAACCGTCAACGACGCGTCCTCGCCAGCAGTCGTAGCAGCGGAACTGCCGCCGACTTCATCAGCTTTGCCATTGTACTTCATGACAGTTTCGAGGAGGTGCTCATTGCCGCCCACATGAGAGGGCGCTGCCACTACAGCAGATCGTGTACGTAATGTTCCAGTCTTGCGCTGCGATGACGGGTCGTTGCTCCGACGTCGCTTTGTGGAAAGAACATTCATCCTGGTGGAGCCCCGCCTCTTCGACGAGGCACTGCTCCCACGTCGGTTCATGGGCGAGAGGGACGGGGTTTGGACGGCTTGGGCGTGCGTGTCTGTAGACGCGTGTGCCCCGCCCTCAAATGTAATGATAGTATACGTGTATAGCAGATGAACGCGCTCTCCTCTTCCCTTTACTCGACGTTCAGCGCCTCAGTATAATACAGTAATATGTGTATGTATGTATGTGTGTGTGTGTGTAGTTGTTACATGAACAAACGTCTATATATACATGTACAGCGCAAAGGTCCAACTATGTGATCGGGCGTCTCTCTTCCGCTGTGTTTACCTTGAAGCCGATGCCAAAGTAGTGGAAAACAAGGTAGGAGGAGCTTCAGAAATCGATTCGTAAGCAGAGCCTTTTCCTACCCTTGTTTATACTTGAAAGCTGTGTAGTGACACCGGTGCTGTGCACTAGCGCACACTCAAACAGGGTTTTAAAAAAAGTGGGATTGCCTTTACAGTCGTAAACATTACAAGCAAAAAAATATAGAAGGAATAGAATCTAGAAAGAGAAAGAGGCGCAAATAGCACTGCAGTGAGCGTGTGCACACTTGGAATTGAGGGTGGCACGCCGTCTATTTTACTGGCTGCTTCGCAGCTGTTGCTGAGCCAGACGGCACATAGGAGAGAGAGAAGGCGGTGGGTGGGTTGAGAAGTTCGAAAAGCTAGGAGAGACAAGGCTCCTCCTTCACATCACAGCACCGTTTCACTCTTGCACTGTGCGTGAATAGCACATACACATAGGTGAGAAGAAAGCGCCGCTGCACATATCCCTCAGGCTCCACTGCCTCCCCCTGGCGCTGCTTCTCAGTGCTCACTCACTGCTCCGCTGAATAATAACGAAAAAAAGGGAAAAAAGACACATCGAGGAGGATAGGCTGGCCTACCACCCGTCGCCTCCGCGTGAAACCTCTCCGGGGGGCGTGGTGGCGCATGCTCTTCTCTTTGAGAGGCTTCCATACAGTAAATAGTATTGCTTCATTCCCACAAGCTTACCCCCTCTTCCCAACGCACACACTCACATACAGACAAAAAGAGAAAGGAGGGTAAGAGAGGGTGAGTGAAAGCCTCCTCCCCCTCCCCCCACGTCATCAGTCTGTTCTCATACCTGTTCCTCTCTCTCCTACTTGGGGATCTGCTCCACCATCTGCGCCACCTGCGTGGATACGTTATTCACCTGCTGCCGCCAGTTGGCCACGTGCTGGGCTAGCTTCGCAACCTCCTCCAGGTCCAGCACACGCGGCTCCACCCACGATACATTCACCTGACGCTCCAGGCCGTCAATCTTCCCCTTCACAATGCCCTGCGCAAGCGCGGTGAGCAGGAGTGGCTCCACTTGTTCCTCGGACACTACGCAGCGGGCGGCGACCACGCTGAAGGGCAGCACACGCTCATTGAGAGGTTTGTAGAAGACGAGGTGGAGAAGTGCCATGAGCCGCACCTTCTTGTGCATCTCTGGCATCGCTGCCGAGAGGTATGGCATCGCGGCGATCTGTGCGGTGTGGGCTTCCGCGAACTTTTCGAACCCCTCAACGTCGCCCTCGTTGCACGTCCGAATCCACTGGAGCAGCCAGCGTTGCTCATCGCTGCGGTCGAGACTCTCAACGAAGGGGCGGAAGTTCAGGAGCTTCCCAAAGTTAAAGATCTCCTCGGAGAGAAGCGCCGCCAGAACGGTCTTGAGCGCGAGAGCGCTCATCTCTGTCTCCAGCATGGGCATCTCCGCCTTCTCCGTGTAGGTGACAATATCAAAAGCGTTCTTATAGAACTTTGTATGCAGCTGGCGGAGCTCGTAGTCGCGACCGCGGGCCTTCGACTGCAGCGCAACTAACACCGGCTCCACCTCGTGCATCTGCAAGTAGTGCATGTACGCCTCCGTTTCCTCTAATATCTTGCGCGCTGTATGTGGCGCCGACCCCGGAACGGTGGCCAATGTGCTGTTGCCACTGGAGACGTCGCTGAGCAGTAGCAGCGCACGCAGACAGAGCGCCGCATGATGACCCTGCGTAGAGCCCTGGCTCATGAGGGAGGCACAGGCACCGGTGACGAGGTCTAGTGCGCGGTCCAGCGTACTGTTCGGTGAGAAGCATACACACTGAACCATCTTTATATAGGCGATAGGGGAGATATCAGCGCGCACGGTGAGGAGCACAGCGTCGTGAAGCTCGTACGCGTCCGCGAGAACGGCGGGATCCTGAATGGCCGCCAGGAGGCCAAGTGACATCTCATGCCAGTGACGGCGGTCATACTCCGCAGAGACCCGCTCAACCATCTCCGCGGCTGCCACATTCCCCCCTGTGCGCAGGTTGTTGCTGAGGGTGGCTAGATACGTCCTTGTTCTCTGCTCCATTGCTTAGGCTCACCTTGCTCGACTGTATCAATAAGACTACTCTCTATCTATCTATTTTCCTAATGCGTCACCACACAGAAGAAAGAGACAGAGAAAAAACGAAGAGTAAAGAGCGTAGTCCAGAATACAGTGAATGATAGTAGTAAAAAAGAGGAGAGCAGTAAAAAGAGGATGTAAGCACCGCTTTGATGTACTTCGAGCTATCGGCCTGAAGTGACGTCCCTCCTCTCAAAAAAAGCAGTCTTGTGGTAAAAAAAAAATAGGTAGTAACTTACCCTGTAAACGTATTGTGTAAACTAATGGTAGTGCCGAGATGGTGAAGTGGGGAAGGGGGGGGTGAATTCAAGCATTTAAGTCTGGGTAGCTCCAAGGGAGGATTAGGAGTGAATGCAATAATATTAAATAAACAAGCAAACAGTCATACTGTCATCGATCTCGCTCACGGGGAGTATGTGTGAGCAAATATACGTGAGATGATAAGTAACCCGAGAGCGAGGGGGGGAGGTGAGGGAGAGAAAGCGCCTCCTCATGATCAGGAGTCCTCCGCAACGCTTGCGCGCGCGTTTCCCCTCCATCTCTGTTTGTGCCCTCGTACTGTGTTGTTCCACGTCAAGGAACGCGCACCCACATATGTACGTATTCTTCCACTTACCACTCCGCCACCCTCCCTAGTAAAGATACATTTGGGGAATATGAAGCGCACCTTTTACAGATGCGTTGCTGTGAGGTAAACTATTCTATGATTGCTGTTCTACACAGTGATCGCACTTGGTTGCTTCACGCACACGCACCACCACAAGCACCAATCGGTAATTCAGCAGTGGTGATGAAAGCTCGGCAATTGCCGGTTCTATATCTTCGCATCATAGACACACAGAGACACACTAGATGGAGAGAGGCATCTCACCATTCGGTATTACCTTTTTCTCTCCAAATTCTTCTAAATACTATGAGAACTCTTTAGCTCTCACCATTTCTATGAGCGGGTGTCTCCCTTCACTCATTTTTCTTTTTCACTGGTACCGTGCGCGCACTTTACGCGTCGGGGGCCTCGACAGCGAGCGTGGTCAAGGTCCTCTGCAGACCTTCAATGAAAAACCACATGAGCACCACCTGTGGCACGCATCTCACCGTCTCCACCGCCGAGCCCGCATATAAGCCGCGAATGCCCTCCTTCCGGTAGACTTGGCGGAGGCAGTCGGCCACGCCCTTGTACACCTGCTTATCGGAGCCCTGGCCTGACATGCCGATGCGCCTCTTCGCAACATCCAGCGGAAACGCTACCGCGATGGAGGCCAGTGCCGCCGCTGAGCCGCCCACAACAATCGACAGCACATTCCTAGCTCCGTAGTTGTCTTTGAAGAAGGGCGGGTTTGGATGGTCGAGGATGCTATATTTGACTGTCTCGTAGGTGGCAAAGCTCACGAGAATATCGGGTACGCGCTGCATCAGCGAGGCGCCGAGGCCGCGGTAGAAGTTACGAAAGGAGTTCGTCTCTCTATAGATCAGGCGGCATGTGTTGAAGATTCCGTTGAATTGCTTCTCGCCAGACATGAGACGCAGTCTCACGACTTCGCCGGGGTAAACGACGGCCCCAGCGATGGTAGCGGAGATGCCACCAGCCCCGCATTTCATGATGAACTTGTCGAAGAGGTCTCTCCCACGGCTGACTTCGTTCCCGCCATTCGCCACCCGCTCATCCTCACGGCGCTGAAGCCACTCTTGAAACAGGAACTTCAGCTGTGTATAAAGCAGAAACTGAATGCCACTGTATGGGACTCTTATGATCATAGAGGTCAAGTTACCGCGCCAGAACCCCTTTAAGCCATCCGTCTTATAGATGTGGCGAGCGAGCTGCAGCACGTTGTACTCCTTGTGCTGGCCCAGCTGCTGGAGGACAACAATGCGCTGAAATGGGCACAGCAGGGACTTGGCTAGGGCGCCGCCCAGTCCGCCAGCCACCACATCCACCCATGGCGCGTGCCGCTTCTCGCTGCTCACGGCAGTAGAAGCAGCGGCCTTCTCAGAAGACATGCTGGCACCTCTATTATATATATATATATATATATACAGAGAGAGAGGTTTGATTGTACCCTCTACTCTGCGTCAGGTGCGGACGTGAAAAGGTCGCACTTGAGAACTAAAAGCGTGGGGGCACCAATAGTGAAGTACAGAAAAAAGGGGCGCGTACACAAAGCACACACACAGCACAATGGTGGGCAGCGACTAGAGGTGCGTGCTGTACTGTCACACACACCCTACCTGTAAGTGTGCATTCACAGATGTGTAAGAAAGAGAGGAACGAGAACAGATAGATGGAGGATGTAGTATGTGAGTACATACGCGAAGATACTACACCTCCCTCCCCATGAAGCATTGTGCATACTTCCTCTTTCTCTCCTATTTTCGTACTGTATGATGTACACTGCCGTCGGGTAAGCACTCGTACGCGAGTGCGTGCGCCGCCACATCCATCAGGAGTGTTAGAGGGGAAGGGGGGGGCACTACAGTTTCTCACGGCTTCATGAGTTTACAAAACACACTGAAAGTGGTGTTAGCACCACTCTTCATGCAAGGGAAGAGAAATAGAACTAAGATGAGGCTCGCCATACATGAACACAACAACCACCGCATATGTAGATATATAAACACATGCACACACACATACATACACGCATGAGAGGATATATTTACACGAAGGTCACCCCTTCCCCACCATTAAAAAAAAATAGCGACGCACAAGATCACAGAAAGAATCGACAACAACAACTGCGCTGACTAACACACACGGCAAAACTGAATAGTCAAAGGTGATCTATAATCCCCTTTAAAAAAAAAACATGTATGGTCATACAAGGAGTGAGAGCAACAGGTTACTTGCAAGAGAGAACTTACCCAAATGGAAACCTGCGTTCTCCGTTTCTTCCTCTCACTTCTAGATATCTCATTGTGCAAGCATTCATCGTGTACACCACCTCTATTTCAAAGCATCGACCACAACCGTGGGAAGAGGGAAGAGTGGGAGGAGGTGAGCCTGTTACTTCCCCATATGTTGATCATGAGAAGAAGAGTAAATATATATAAGCCAATCTCTTCACACCCCCAATTGTGTGGGTGCATGCGTCGTCCCAAGAGTATGGCAACTCCTCCTCCTTCCTCACTCCCTTCGCCTCGCAAAAACGCTCACCGTAGCCACGCCGGTGTAGATCGACCAGACTCCTCAGTGACCGAGAGGACGGCATCGGAAACATCGTCGTATTCGTTACTCTTCTTCAGGACTGAGACAGACTCGCTGACTAAGTGGGCTCCCTCCTCAACGGCGGTGTCATCGGCTGGACTCAGCACGCTGGCGTCTGACGTGGTGGACGGTCGCTTCATCGGTGTATCCATCAAGTTCACTCCAAGCTTGCCGAGCTGCTTGCTGTCCGCATCGATGGCACGCAGGACTTCGCTCAGACTGTCGTCGCTCTGCACAGAGGTATCTAGCTTGTACAGTGCGGAGTTTGGCTTCTGTGAGATCACACGCCGCGCTCCGGTGCCGTCAGACCCGAGTCTGGTGGCACCCTGGTGTTCAGCGGACAGCTCATCCTTCACAGATGACGGCGGTCTCTCGGACTCCTTCAGTCCAACGGCACTTCCAGGGGGCGATGGCACAGCCACTGCTGCTGCTGCCGTCAGTACCCCGCGGGGCTGCGCGCGTGCAGACGAGTCGGCGGCGGACGGTGCTGCTGGTACCTTCGCTGTGGGCTGGGTGTCACTCGCGGTGGACCTCTTCCTCAGTTTCGCTGGCTTCTTTGAGGTAGGGGATAACGGCGAGTTCTTTGCGTTGCGCGGTGTTGGTGGCTTCTTAGGGGAGAGAAGTGCTATCGGCTTCTTTGCGGAGGGACTTACCACCTTAAGTGGGGCAGCTTCATTTCCCGTGCGGCCAGCGTTTGCCTGAATCTTCCGCTCCCGTTCCGCAATGGTCGCCTTGATGGCCTCTACCGCGTCATGCAGCTCGCGCCTGCGGCTGGCGAGGGCCTCGACCTCCAAGCTGTGATCGTCGGCGGCTACGCTCGCTCTACGGCTGCGCGGGTTCGACGCAGTGGAGTGAACAACGTTGCTGTACATCGCAATGGCGGCCTTGTGCCGGTCAATAAGGCGCTGATTGTTCTCGTGCGTCTCACGCAGCTGCTCGTAGTCTTTTGGCGAGATGGCCGCACACTTTTTCTGCTCTACCTCCTTCTCAAGCGCGCTCGCCTTCTGGCGCATCAGGTCGCGTGAGGCCTTGGTCTTCCGGATGCTCTCCTTGAGCGTCTTCAGTTGATTTTCGAGGGTGGCCTGATTGTAAAAACCCTCGTTCACCTGGCGTCGCATGACTTCCTCCTTGGAGGGCATGCGGCGGTGCAAGGTCTCGATCGCGTGGGCGGCCCTCTTGTCGCGGTTGCCGAGGGCCCGCACTGCAGTCTTGGCATCCTTCAGGCGTGTCTGCGCCTTCTCCAGCTGCTTCTGATATCGTCTCAGAAGGGTGTTCACAGTGATCATCTCTTCGCCGTATTCCGCGTACGCCACCTCGAGATCAGCGTTCCGTGATCGTAGCTTCTGGATGCGCAGTGCACGGCTCGCGGAGTCCTCCTGCCTCCTCGCGGATTCCCCTTCACGGCGTCGTATCCGCACCTCAAAGTCTTCCTCCAGCTTGGTGATACGATTGTTCCACTCCCTAATCTGCCCCCTCATCTCCATCACTTGGCAAACAAGCTGGTCGTGCTCACTAGAGGGCTGTATAGCATCCAGTGGTGACGTGCTGCCCCGTGCGTCGCTGCCTCGGCCCAGATGTGCGCTGGGGTTGCAGTTTTCATCGAATGTCGCTGCTTGCCATTCTTCGCCCTCCACTACACTGATGAAGCGCCGATGACGCGATGATATCTGCGAGCTACGACTCTGCCGGGTCACGGGCGGGACTGAGCCGGATGGAGAGGAGAGGCTGCTGCGCATAGAGACCACCGTGGTGGCGCGGCTACTCAAACGCGCTGAGTGCGACGGTGGTGACTTGACGGACTGCCTCTCGAGAGACGAGGTCGTGGATGCCGTGGAGGAACTGTACGACGAGGAGGTCCCAGTGGGCCGCCGTGGAGTGCTTGCGGTGGGGGAACCGACCGTTGGCGCCGTCCGGTTCACTGAGGACAGCTTCACCGCCCCTTCTTCGTCAACGTCGTCGTTGTTGTCCGCATTACGGTAGCTACGGCTGAGGGTCTTGGGATCCCCGACCACCTCGACCGATGTGTAGTTGGAGTGGTGGACGACGCCGCCCTCTGGTGACCCGGCGACAACACTGGTGTGCGATCTGTTCCGCGGTCGCCCGGTAATGTCATACTTCACTGGGACCGTTGTCGGGGAACCACTTGTCTGCATTAGCGAGTGAGAGAACTCGGTTGGATAGCGAGGGCCCTCAGGGGCTCCTCCGAGTAAGTGGGAGCTTTCGGTGCTCGACATACTGCCATTGTAGCTTGAAAACTCATCCGCACGCCTCACCGGCTTGTCGCTAGAGGTGTCATCATCAAAGTCATCTTCATAATCACTGGACATCGCCCCCCCCCCTCTTTCTATCCTTCTCTCTGTTCCTCTCTTCGTAAATGAACACGCTCGGGGATACGTAACGACTCGGGGGTACCGTTTTCCAGATGACCGAACAGCAATGAAATAATGTATAGAAACTGTAATTGCTCACTTTTCGTTTTGGAGGTGGAAAGGTATATTTTGCCACTCCGCAACTGGAGACAATGAACACCAGAGAGAAAGGGAGAGGGGTGCTCGCTTCAGCCTTCTCCTGTCCTTTTGGCTGCTGTTGGTGAGTGAGTGGATGTAGGGGAAGTGAGCATAGAGAGGGTATAGCGTGCGTGATCGGTTGACAGTGTGCCATAACCACAACAATGAGTGCGTGCGAGGGTACTAATGAAGAAGCACCCCTCAACGTCACCTCTCTAGATTATAATTTAGGTAAGTAGTGATACGCCGAGTAAGGGGGGAAACAACTGTTGTCCGTCAACAAAGTAGCACCGCCTGCGGGGGGAGGGAGGGGGGGAACTCTCACATTATACCATGAGCTCATCTCACCAAGTGGCAAACATGAGCGTACAATGTGCAAAGAGGACAACAGGCTCTGCGCAGCTTTCTCAAGCAACCCTCACTCCCCCCTTCCACTCCCACGGACACTCATACGACAAAAAGACATTCACACAGATGTTTCGTTCACGCACAGGTACCACAAAAAAAAAGGGAATAAAGCAGCAGAAAGGAAACGAAAGAGAGAAAACAGCCGCCGCAAAGACAGCTCCTTTTTATGTCCCCTGATCTCTTTTAAAGTGTTTCGTTAAGGTTACTGTTTCATGCTCCAATCATCGGATCCAGTCTGTGAACCACATGACGTAGAGCAAAACAAGCGACAAGGACACCAGTATGGTTGCCCCAATATTAAACGCAACACGGCCGTAGTCGAATGTGAAGTCCAGGTAATCACCGGTCCGTGCTGGATTGGCATTCTTCTGAGTTGCCTTCTGGCGGGCATCCATCTTTTCTATCGTCTCCTGGAGCCTCCGCTTGTTAGCTGCGCGCCGGTCCTCGGCGGTTTCCGACATGAACATGCGCTCGTTGCTCCCAGTTGCGTCAGCCAACCCATATCCGCGGTGCCGCATCTCTGGACTGTGGCTGGGGGGCGGGGGAAAGGCGGTGGTGCTCATATCACCTGAGCAAGACACACTCGAAAAAAAAAGTGTACGCAGACTCAATTCTACCCACTAGCTATTGCAGAGACGTAATGATGGCGGAGGGATAATGGATTGACTCCGTATTCGCAGAGGGTGGCAATTACACATCAAGTGGATAGTGAGCACACGTGCCTCCAAGCATCACCATGCTCGACACAACGCGACGCTATTGTTTTTTTCTAGAGTTTGCACTCTAATCATCTCACAGTGGAAATGCAACAACGTGATACTGCCCTTCTGACTCCTAGGAAGTCGAGAGAGACTGAAGCACTCTTCGAAAAAAAAAACGGCATGAAGTCACCACAAAGCAGTAGCAGCGCGGCAGCCACTCTTGCTTTCCCCCATCCCATCTCTATTTTTCGGTGGGGCTGTCTTCGATGAACCAAAGGCTGCGCTTATCTCAGTAATTAGTAGTGCTAATGGCAATACTGGTGATTAACAGTAAACATCGATGCGCTTGGCGCGTGAGTAAAAAATGGTGTTCCTGTTCCACAAAAACAAGATGCTGGCCTCTCAACAGCTGTCACGGTGTTGTCTCCTCCCACTCTTCCGCCTGAAGCGGGTGCACATGTAAAAAATATATATGCAGAAACTCTGTAACTCACTACAAGCACACTGTCATTTAGAGGGAACAATGACGACAGCGGCATAAGAAGGAATCTAAGGAGAGAGCATGTATGCTATCTAAGAGGTGATCGCGGTACTTTTATCTTGATCAGTCCCCTCCTCACACTTCTTCTAAAATGACAGATGTGGGAGCCTCACAAGGGCATCATCGTGGAGGAGAATAGCGCACGCCCGCCTCCACATCCAACGCAGCGGTGATAACGGCATAACACAGGTTACAAAGTACACAATCCACAGAAACAGCAGTATGCTGTGGTCTCCCCACCCGCGTGAGGTACGGTGTCCAGACGCAGCCTGCACCTCCTCGCTGTTACCGGCCAGATAAGCCATGACATCGTTCAACGAGCCCAGCAATGACGAAATGGATTGCATCTGCTCTTGCACATACTCGTAAAGCCGCGGCGGATCCTCTGCGGAGACCCATGGATTTCCTCCCTCTTGACTATAAGAGTAGTAATGGCCATTCTGATAGTAGCGGTGGATGCCTACGGTACGCTCAGCCATGACACTCTCAGTTGTGGCATCTCTGCCAGTAAGGATGAACTGCGCCAGCCAGCGAACCACAGTCGTCAAGAGCCCCATGATGCCCGCGCCGGCACCCGCACGCGCAGTGGCACCCTCTTGCGTCTTCTCCTGTAGCGCAGCACGGAGGTGCTCGAGGGTGTCCATCAGACCCCCTTCGCTGCGCAGCGCCCACGCATTCCAGCGCACCGACAGCCTAGGTCCCACCATACGAGACCACATGTTGCGATCGAGCACCCAATCCATCGTCACTGCGTAGACAACAAACATGAGTACGTGTGTGAGGCAGATGGTCACAGCAAGAAGGGACAGCGCGGGCGAGTAGCCCCTGATGAAAAGGGTAAGACGACTCCACAGGGCACAGGCGACGCTCTGGAGCTGGAGCACGCGTGTGACTTGAACTTGCTGAGGGAAGTCCAGCTGCCCCTCCAGCCACGCCACAGTAGCCCCCTCCGCTTGCCGGTATACAATCCCAACGCGGTCGTCCAGCACAGGCACGTTGTTTTCGTCGGCGTTCAGTGGATGCTGCACGCGCTGAGACGCCGAACGTGGCGTGCGACGATGCCATCCGCTCAGATCACTCACTGCCGTGTAGGCAAAGTGCGCCGCCACCGCAGTCACAAAAGCGACGAAGCAGCAGCTGGGGTAGCGCATCACCGCTGTGAGTGCTATCAACCACTGGAGGAGACGCCGCCTGCGCAGGCGAAGACGGAGAAGGTCAACGACGTCGGTGCTGCGCAGGACGGTGCGCTCACTACGTCGGCACGCCTCGTAGTCTATCGGCAACAGCCATGACCACTGCGATAGATGAATCAGCAGCACGCGGGCCAGCGGTGAGGTTCCCATCTGTGCTTCGCCCTGCCAACGGTCGCTGCCCACACCGTCGCCTTGGTGGCTGTGGTCATGGCTGCCAAAGTAGTGATCCACTGAGGGCACCGCAGTGCCGCGGAAGACTGGGAGTGGGAGCAGCTCGTAGCTGTACTGGTGGTGCTCCCACTGCCACTGCAGTAGCTGCTGCAGCTGCGCCACCGAGATGTTATAGTGCTCGAGCTGGCGATGGATCTCCACAGGGGTTGGGATGAAGCCGGCATAAAGCGTGTCCATCCCCTCTGACTCCGCACCACCCCCACGGCTGGTCTGCTCGCTGTGGGGAACCAATCGAAGCACTGTGGTGAGCGGAGGGGCCACGGCGTTTCGGCGGTGCTGCTCAATGCGTGTCAGCGCCTGCGCCAGCGCATCGTCGCTCTGCACACACAGGAGAGTGTCCAGGCGCACCAGGTCCTCAGGGGCGCGAGTAAGCACCCCATCCGCGAACGTCTGCGTTGCCGCCAAGGCAGTGGATGAGGAGTGTGTGGGGTGCAAGTGTGCGCTGGAGGCGTATGGGGCTATCGTGGACGGCAGTGCGGCAATGTTTGATGGATCCGCAAGGTCCGCGTTACAATGGTGCCGTTCCCGATGCTGTTCCAACAGTCGGCGGCGGCGCTGCAGCAGTGTGCGCGCGGGGGCAGCGCCGCTGCCATCACCGACCCGGTCCACCCGGAACGGTTCGCGCTTGCGGTGTGTGCCGGAGAGCACTGGTGGGTGGCGGCTACACGCCGCTCCACCGCCAGTGGTCATTTCGAATGTCATTGCGACTCCACCTCCAGCAACGCGTGCTGAGGACGACGACCCCGCGGAGTCCGCGGCATCAACTACCATGGCCACGCTGCCTGACGAGTGTGTGCGACGCATGGCAGCTCTCTTTGCAGCCAGCATCGTCGCTCGTGTTTGCCGCGATGGTGGCACCGATGAATTGGCCGTCCTCTGCCAGGGCCTCAGCTCCCTGTGCAGTATCTCCACACCAGCAGCAGGGGCACCCCCACTCTTGTCAAAGACAACATGCTGCTCACGTGACAGCTTATCCGTGATCTTAGCCACGCGCTCACGAGCGATTTCCTCCGCCCTCCTCGAAACGTAAGCGTAACGCAGTGCCTTGAGTGTGTTAATGCGATGCCGCACCGCGGCGTATGCAGCAATGCGGTCAGACAGAAACGCGGAGCGAGCCTTGAAGGCGGCAGGGTCGGTCAGCATGGGCGAGGAGCACTCACTAAGGCGTGGGCTGTCCAGTGAAGCACGCAGCTGCGCGTATGCAAGTCGCAGGCGGTGCCACCAGGTCAGACGCAGGCCCTCCTCCTGAAACTGCTGACGCACTTTACGGCACTGTGCTCGCCGCCTGCGAGCGGCGTCGTCACTGGGGTTCCCCGGTGATGATGCTGCATTGCCATTCTTTACGCGCCGTGTCGCTGTGAAGAGCCCAAACAACCATGTTGACGTAATCGTCTCCTCGCCCTTCACCTTCGGGTCATTCTCACCGTCGCCGTCTTCGTCGCTTTCCTTCGTGAACTGGCCCTCACGCAGCCATTCCTCCTCGCGGGTTGGCAGGATCGTCGCGACAGGTTGGGCGTATATGAGCGCGATGAGATCATTGATATTGTGCACAGCAACGCAGACCCGAAGTTGCGAAATGTGCGGCACCCGAAGAACAAAAATGAAGGCGCGGTCGCGGAGATAGAATGGCTCCTGATAGAGATTCAGACGTTCCATGTAGCTCTCCCAACCGCCTGCGAGTCTGCGCGGCTTTCGGGAGACGAAGTATGACACCCCCTCTGTGCTCCACGCGCCTTCGCACACGTTCAGTTCCTCCGGCACCTCAGAGGCCATCAGGAGAAAAGCGTTGGCAAGGTCTCGAAGAGTGAAAGCCACGCTCACCCCATTCACAGCGCGCTGGTGGGCAGCGCTTGCCATCTCCGCAAGTGCCCTCCCGCCCTCCACAGAAGTGCGCTGCCGCTGCGCTTCAATCAGTTGCTGCTGTGCCGCGACCTCCGCGTGGGTGCTGCCAGCACAGCCGACACCCATACTCCGCAGCTGCACCTCTTCCTCCAGTTCACGCTGGGCGCCGCTGATGACAGCGTCCCAGTCCCTGGTGCCATGTGCTGTGGCAGTGGCGGTGGCCAACCTTGCTGGGATGGCTGGGGCTCCAACTCTGACCCCGCCTGATGCCCCTCGCAGTGCCGTGCCACGTCTTGCGCCAGGCACCACGACCTCCACCGGTGTGTGATCTCCCAGCACGCGGGGCGGATACGAGGACTCCCAACGCACACGTTTCGTGTCGTTACCCATCATGTAGTTCTCCCGCAGATTTCGATCGTACGCCAGCATACGCTCGTGCCGCACCCCCTCATGACGTGTCCGCGCGACACGCTCACGCAGTGTAAGCCGAGACCCCGTCACCGCTGCTGTTCCCCCAAACATCCTGGCCCTCCTCACTGCCGTTTCGCCCCTCTGCACGCACGCACAACGCGGCACCAACGGCGGGCGTGCTACGGCTGCTCCTGCGTGGGGCCCAGTGGTGCCCCCAGACGAAGAACGCGCCCACACAACAGAGGCAGCCGTCATTGCCCGCACGGGGCGCGACCACACTGGGTCCATCGCGGTCGTCCCACGCGCCCGCACACGCGAGCCCACCCGTGCAGGGACATCATTGTACTCGTTGATGTAGAGCCCATTGGCCCCCAAACGCGGGTTTGTGCTTTGGCTACTAATGGTGTTGCTGAAAGCGTACCTTCCGCTGCCACCGGGGAGCTCTGTGTGAGCACCGAGACCGCAACGTGGGGTACGCGGGGGTGCCGTTGTCGTGCGAGGTGTAGAGGAAACCCCACCAAAGGGTCGGCCATAGTCTCCTCCGCCAGCTGTGCTCCCAAACGGTCCACGGTGAAACGACGATGACGGTGGGGGTGTATCGTTCCGGGATGACATTGCCGACACCGGTGATTGCAGTGCGTCGTGCGAAAAGCGTGATTCTGCACCCGCGGTGCCAGTAAAGTAGTTTACAGTCGGCCGACCAAAGGGCGTAATGGTGGCTCTTGCTGTGAGCACTGCGCTCCCCCCTGCCCCACAACCGGTACTCTGCTGACCACCGCCATGATTAAAGCTGCCGCTCGACGTGACATCCACGGCAGGTATGCCACCTGCAAATCCCCTCTGTGACGCGCGGACAACACAGGAGAATGGGTTCTGATAACGGGAGCTACATGGTAGCACTGGATCCGGGGCTCGCATACTCCCACAGCCACCAGGGGAGGGGAAGCAGTGGGTCCCACGCGTGTCGAAGGGGTTCATGACCGTGGGGCGACTAGCTGTGGGGCTCCAGACCGAACTGAAGAGCCCACCGTTTGCGGTGTAGTCTGTTGCATCATTGCGTCCTGACTGATTCATACGAACACAGGGTTCCTCTCGTTCAATAACCTCAGGTCGCCTCGCTGTGGCGTCGTCCCACGCATTCGTGCGCTGCGCGTTGCGGGCACCTCCAACAGGCACGTCGTCCCACGCATCCGTGCGCTGCGCGTTGCGGGCACCTCCAACAGGCACATCGTCCCACGCATTCGTGCGCTGCGCGTTGCGGGCACCTCCAACAGGCACATCGTCCCACGCATTCGTGCGCTGCGCGTTGCGGGCACCTCCAACAGGCACATCGTCCCACGCATTCGTGCGCTGCGCGTTGCGGGCACCTCCAACAGGCACATCGTCCCACGCATTCGTGCGCTGCGCGTTGCGGGCACATCCAACAGGCACGTCGTCCCAGTTTCCTCGCTTGTGTGGTGGAGGCGTAGTGGAGCGCTGTGGTGGCGGAGGTGTGCTCGAAGTCAACGCCGGGCCCCCCTGCGTCCTTGCCCGCGGTGCTAACGGTGCACCCGCACGATTGGTGAAATCAAACACCATGGGACCTCTGTCCCCAGTGGTGGAGGCCCCAGGAGCCGAGGGTTCACTAGGGGGATTGCAGGATGGCTTGCTGGTGGTATGAGCCATTGTCTGCCAGTTGGGGTTACGCTCCCCAAGTGGTATTGGGCCCGCAGCACTATCCTGTGGTTGCTGCTGCTGGGACGCTGTATGTGGGAACAGATTGGGGTTAAGTGAGTCCTTGACACCTTCGCGCGTGGGGAGCACGCCACTCAGCGGCGAGGCCGCCGGACGCAGTGACCCTGCTTCGTCCTTGTGTCTTCTCTCAGTCCTCGGAAAGAGCCCAACATGTACTGCACTGCGGTAGCCAACGTCACTGACGCAGTCGGTGGACCCAAGGACGACTGGCATCCACTGGATCGCCTCCTGCTCAGGTGGGGTGCACTGGACTGGCAGAGAGAACCAGACATGATCCAGTAGCCCGCGGCAGCAGTACTGATCACTCTGAGAAGTAAGCCCGGGAATCTCGTCGTTGGCGGCGTTGGTCGCGTGCGGCCAGGTGGCGGAAGGGCTGGGCCCACCGTCCAGCACTGCAATGGATACGACAGGCCGTATTGCACCGAACCTCAGCTTATGCTGCGCCAGAGACGACCGTGAGAGGGCGTCAAAGAGGTTCACCACTGCGGCCGCGCCGCCTTCAGCGCTCCTTTCCCCCTGCGCGTGAGCGGAGGCGGCACTCTCGAAGGCACGCGGGTCGCGCTTCATGAAATCGGGTACCCGCACGCCTTTGTCCTGGAGTGTCTGCATGGCGTGCTGCGGATTGCCTGAGATGTTGTTGCAGTAGAGCGCAGTGGACACCAGCAGGAATCCGTCTGTAGGTGAGCGCAGCTGACTGAAGGGCGTCGATGCGGGGCCTGGAACTGACTGCCTCACGCCCGTCAGGCTGGCGGCAGTGTGGTGTCCATCACCGCATGCCACAGCACTCCCGCGCGTTCGGCGCGGCGCGGGGTCGGGGGATGGTGCCCTGGAGGGCTGGTTGGACTCCACCAATCCATCGCGCGGTGGTAAAGTGCACCACGCCGAGCACTGCTGCGTGCGCGACGGGGCGTACACACCAGGGATGGGGTCGTCTTCCGCAGGGAACATCAGAACGGTGTTGCTCACATCTGGTGCAGGAGAGCCGCTGCGCTCAGTCGCGTGCTGGGTAGAGAAGGTCGTAGGCCGACTTTTCTCCTTCAGGTCAGCATCTCTACACGAATTTGGGTGGGCGTCTTGAGAGTGGTGCTCCGCGCCACCCCCTTGTGGCGCCTGCAAGCCCCCACCACTGCGACCCTTCCCCTCCCGTTCCCCATTCTCGCGCTGTGGCTGCGGGGAGATGGTGGAGAGGTCCGAGATGAGTCCCAGGTTCACCGTGTGTGGTTTGTAGGTGACTCGGTTTGATCGGGCATAGTAGAGTGGGTTCGTGTCGTGCATCACCATGTGATAGCAGTCGCAGGGCACCAGCGAGTAGAGCAGTCGTGTCACGCCGTTGAAGGTCACCCCTGGGAACGCGCGAGGCCGGAACTCTAAAGCCTCACACTGCCGCCGCTCCGCCTCGACGTTGCGCTTCGCATTCTCTATGACGGCTTCATCCTCGATGGGTTCCTTGACGCGTTGCTCGGGGGCGGTGCTCTTTTCATCCTTCGTGGGTGCCACATTCGGCCCGGCACGCGCGGCGGGCACAGACTTCACACTCTTCGCCGCCGGCTCCTCCGTTGCTTGTGGTACCTTCCTTTGGAGGCGCGCGAGCAGCGCCGCGGGTGGCCCTCGACGCTTACGCGGTGCCGCCTCGGGTCCGTTGTCACTGCCCACCCTCGCGGCGCCCGGCACCGCGCCTACCAGCACTTCTTCCCCCGAAGTGGGCCCGGCCGCGGCCTTTGTCTCCGTGGTTTCTGACTTGGAGTGCGCATTCTCCCTGGCAGAGCTCCCCTTGCCGGACCCACGGGTTGGGAGCGACGAGGACTTAGGTCTCTCCGTCTTTTCGTCAGCGGCACCCTCCGAGAGTGGAGGTGGCGATGGTGGTATTGTGCGGTCCAGAATATAGTTGGTAAGAATTTTGCTGCACTTCTCGAAGAAGCCGTGAGCGGCAGCGTCGACCTCCCTCCTGTGGTTCGCAGGAGTTTCAGACCCGAGTAGCTTGTTGTAGGCTGCATCCACTCCGTCCAGCAAATCCGGCTCCTGCGTCTGCTTCCTCAGCCAACCCCCAAATCTGCCAGCGCCGTGACGGGCGTCGTCCTGATGTCCACCACGAACACGATGGTCGTGAGTCTGGCGGAAGCGTAGTTCCTCGCGCTGCTGCGTGTGGAACTGCTGCTCCTCCGTTGAAAAGCGGGTGAGTGGGATGCGGTAGACGGAGAAGTGAAGTGAGCGGGCGGCCTCGCGGGCAGTGGGGCAAGACCTCATAGCCTTGCTTGCTGAGTGCGCAGGATCGCCCACGAAATAGGTGCGGCTCTCCCCGTGGACTGGTAGTGCTTCCGCACCTGTGGCCCTGGCAATGTTCTCCACGTTCTTCTTCTCCTTTTCCGCATCCGCCTCTGCGAGCACGTAGTGGGTGAAGGTGCCTTCCATTACAGTAAAACCTGTCATGCCGACCCCAGCACCGCAGGGTGCAGACATGCCCGCGTCCTCGCCACGGCTGCCCGCTGCCCGAGCACATGCATCCTCGTAGCACAGTCCAATGCGGTGTGTACGGTAGAGATTCAGCTGCTCCGGATTCAGGTCTCGAGCGAGGAGGTAATAGGAGTCGAAGAACTTTGGCAGCAGACGAATCTTATTCACGGGTTTCGTAGCATCCTCCTGCAAAGGGGGTGACGCCTCTGCACCGTCGCTGGCCTTGGTGCCTGTAGCCTCCGTGGCAACCTTCTGCTCGTTCGCGCCCTCCTGCTGCTCTGCAATCAGTGGGTCGAGCGTGAGATTAAGGTGGGAAGGATGAGTGCGATGCCGCAGCTCAGACGGTAGGAACTGGTGCTGAGTGGTGAGCTGCGAAATGTCCTCCACGGTGAGGGGCTGCGCTGCGAAGGAGGGTGGCGCCATGTGGGTGATCACCAACAGGTACACATTCTCCAGGGTGTCAGCCAGCTCGTATGGGAAACGGCTGTAGAGAGTGGACAGGAGTGCGCGATACACCACCTCCGCCCGCTCCTCCATCGGGATGTGGCCCCCGGTTGGTAGAGGCTCGCTCGCGTCCTTCCCAGCCATGCTGGGCCGCTGGTGAGCCCCGATGTAAGCAATGGGGGGCAACAGGGCCCCCGATGTGCTGTGACGCTTCTGCTCGAAGCTCCGGCTAGTGGCTAGCGGTGCGGGGCCGGGGGGCAGCGGGGCCAGCCTCAGTACGTCCTCGGGCAACGATAGCTTCCGCAGCTCTATGCGGAAGCAATCGATATCAGGCTCAATGAACAGCATCTGTAGCTCTAACGAAAAAAAGAAGGTAAAAAAACAAGTAATCCAATTCCCCCTCACGCTCCCCCTCTTACTCTAATCAGAGTCCACAGCGACTAGAGGGAGTCGGGAGGCGTCGCAATAACACCGAATATGATCTAGGAAAAAAAGTGATAAAAATACGCACACAGTCTTGAAGTATACTGATACGGCAATACTCACACGGCGTGCGGTGTGCGCGAGAGTAAACGTTGGCGCGCCGTGACACCGTCCACGCCTGAAAACCTAAACCCTTCCCGCTCCAACTCAGGCTTTCAGTGTTGCTTTCTGTTCAGTAGAGAGAAAAATAGAACAATAAAACATATTTATACGAACAAGTGACGCACAAAGATACACATGGTAAGGAGCACAGACATCAATGGAATGATGGCCCAAAGGTAGAGGGCCAATTTCGGTGAGCATAACTACTCTGATAACAGAACTATATTTTAAAAAATGGCATTAGCATTCAAGGAGCAGTACAATGAACATCAGGATATCTTCTCGTATTTTTTGCAGATCTTTCGTGATGTGATACACCCCAGTGCGCACAACGGTCACGACGCCAACAACAGCAACTACAACGACAAAACAAAAAAGCTCTCCGCATAGTTTGCTAACACGACGCCACAGTCACTTCGACGTTTACGCCAGCAAGCACATACACACAAGCATAAAAACAACAACTACCTCCCCGTGATCTTTTTTTTTAGATATCTGCATTGTTAAATCGGTCGCCATCGCTGCTGCGCTGTGTGGGGTTGTGGCGTCGCCACCGCCGCAGAGAACGCTTCCATCCCAGACGAATACTATGAAGGTACCCACGACACACCGCTGGGAAGTCGTCAGTGCAACTGTCAGCGACCACTCCCCCCCGTGTGGAGTCAGACGCATCTGCGACAGTCTCCGCCGCCCGGGTGGTCCCAGGCGCCGGGGAGCCGAAGCGTGGCGGCGCGGACCGGTTTGGCACAAGAAACGTAATTGAGCTGCCAATCTCCACCACCGCCGGCAACTGCTCGAGGAGTTCGCCGTCCGCCTCCATCAGTGCGGTTGCATCAGAGGTGTATCGATGCTCTGGTGCGATTGCCTCAGTTGTCGGTATACCCGTGACAGCAGCAACGTCCCCGGTATCTACGATGAACCGCTCCCCATCCACGCACGTCGTCGAGGCCCACCCGACGTGGTTGCCATCATAAAGTGACATAAAGCGGAGCACGAAGGACCAGAACGTGGTCACCCAGTTGGTGCAGCTCAGCAGCCCATCTGTCGGATCAGCGTGTGGGGTAACGAAGAGGCCGCCACCGTACCAACGCCCGTTCCCAAAGGCGAAGGTCGACGATACGAAGTACACCCAACGCAGCGGTCCTGCGTCAGCTCCGAACTCCCCGCGGCGGCTGCGGCGCTGCAGATCCAGAAGGGGGCGCACATCTCTGGGGTCCGTGAGCACCGCGTCGGTGTTCGCGTACGCACCAGCACCGCTATCACTGCCCCTGGCTGCCCGTGCGGGGGCGCACTGAGCGTAGAAGTCGGAGACGCGCTCCATTGCCCGCGCACTGCCGTCCAGAGCGGCAACAGGAACCGTATGAGTGTAGTAATCCTCCGCGACCAGCGACGACAGCCCTGGCACCGCGCCGGCGGCTCCTGTCTCTGACTTTGCGCGGAGGGCGTTGGCCCAGTGCGTATCCGTTTCCACCGCCGCCACTGCGGCAGTGATAGAGGACAGGGAAGCGGGAAGAGACCCGCGAGTGCCGTACCGGCGTGCTGTACTGTTCACAGAGCGTCCCTGAGACTCCTTGGCAGCGCAGGAGGGCAAGGGTGGCATGGCGGGCAGCCGGGCCATCCGTATGACCTTTGGTGTCATCAGTACGAGCGAAATGAAGGATGCTGTCGCGAAGAGTACCAGACCCCCGAGCAGCCGCATCAGGCAGCTCCCCTTCAGCTTTTCACTGCGTTCCACCACGTCGCAGGACATCCCAATGGAGCACTCGTTAATGAAGTAGTGAGCATTGCCAGTGCGCGGAAAGGTGATGCAGCCGAAGTCGACCTCGAAGGCGATGAAGGAGTCAGCGCCTTGCTCAAGGAAGAAGGCAGCCGCCGCCCCCTGCCACACGCTCGCAAACTCCCTTATTGTTTTGCAGCAGAGCTGCACCTTGGCGAAGTCCGCCCCTGTTCCACCTGGGACGTAGACCAGGCCTGGTAGCAGGTGCGTCAGTATTGCCTTATTCTCCAAGAGCTCCCAGTAGTTAGACTCGCTGCGTGTGTGAGCCACATCGGTGGCTCGTGAGGGTTCAGACCTGAGGCAGTCTGACCGCTTCTGTCGCCATTGCGCATACGCAGAGAGCGCTCCATTGCACAAGCCATTGACAACCTCGCTGAGCGTGCCGTCCCCACCGACGGTAATGATCAGATGCAGCTGTTCATGGACACTGGCATCGTGATCACCGCTGCTACTGCCGCTGCTTTGTGAGTGGAGACGCGACTGGGTTGCGTGCTCGGCCACGTGGTGTGCCACGCGCACCCCATCACCGGAGCACTCAGTAGTGATTACCGTTGCTGTCACTGCGCCGCTACGCAAGATAGCCCACAGGTCTCCTTCCCCGCCAGATATCCCAGCACGCAGTGGCAGCGCCACCGTGTGCGTCGCCGCATCCGATTCAATCGGCTCCGAGCGGAAAGCACCCTCAAGGAACCGCGAGGCGGGGAGGCGTCGTACAACACTCAAGTGCTCAGACATAGCAGCAGTCAGGTCAGTCATGACACGTTCCCCGGTGCCATGTCCGCTGGTGGGATTGCCAATAAGCCACATGTGCATGCTCTTCTGCGTCCCATTGCCACAGGAGCTAACAACAGCAGGAGAGGTGTCGGCAGCTGGACTCCTTGGCATGGCTAACGAGGGAACACTGATATGACCCCCACAAAACACACACGCACTCGTGCACGCGCACACAGGAGGCTACGCCGTGGGATAACCACGCAACGAGTGGGGGGAATGGGAATGAGAGAGGGCAAGAGAGGTGATAAGTGGGGTGGAGAGAAAAGAGCATCGTGCCCCACTTGCAGATAAAGTAAGAAATGCTGTGATCCACACTGCATAACGCTGCATTTTTTCCCCCCGTGTTGTATAGTTGTATGGTGCTCCTCAAACTCCCTCTATTCAAGATAAGACCATTTCCTTCATATCACAAACGGACTTTGCTGCACACATGAATGGGCGTCAACACATACACGCACAAATAATATATGTATAGACAGAAGCTGAGCGCTATTGATTCATGCCGAACCTCTTAGCGCATCAAAGTACCATAACTTTGATGGGCTGCTGAAGGATGCGGACTGTGATTCTATGATTTGGATTTCCTCTCTTTGCGAGATAAAAGTCTTCGTTGGGAATTTGGGTGAAAAACAGCAACGCTGCTACCGCACGACCGTTGTCTTTTCTTTCGGTACTACGAGTGGGGGCAACATCACAATCAGCATCCAACTGGATGTCGTTAACACCGTGGCTCCCTATCCTCCCAGCACATCATGTGAGGGCCTCTCGTTGATGCTGCCTTTCACTTCACTTTTGCGTGCCCCCCCCCCCTCCCTCTGACAGTCTTGTGGAGTTCCAAGTTGGTTGCAGTTGGCAGCACTAGCTAACCTCTATTCTAATGTGAAGGCACACCTACTCCCCATCGATGCCATCGCTTGCTATTCTTATATATATATATATATAACGGAACTTCTATGCTTAACTTGACCATCGATCAGTGTAGAAAACAGCATTCAGCACCGTACACACCCTCTATATCGCCTTGTTCATCCCCTATTCTATGGTACACGATACAATTATCTATATGTGTGTGTATGATAACGTCAGATGCCATAAAAGATGGAGGCAAAGACTCAAGTACACACATGTGCGTACCTGCGAGCTACTTTGGTACATCCCCAGAGTCCGGCGATGGACTTGGATTGCCAGCGAGTGCCGCATCCTGCAGGGCCTGCCTAACCTCGGTCCGCACCGACGCGCGGATGCTGCCGCTGACAGCTCTTGCGTAATGGTGAAGCATCTCCTCAACGCTCCACAACATCTCGGGCTGCCGCTGCAACTGCTCCCATGCAGCACCAGACTGGCTCCCGTTATCACCGTCAGCGTCGGCGCTGTCAACGGGTGATTGTCGCACGTATGTACGTGAGGGCCAGACCGGTTCAGCTGGGATCTGTGCCGGTTTCACTGCGATAGACGAGCGCTTCCGCATCAGTACACCGCGGCGCCTCCGCAGGAAGCGGCGATGCGCGGCAACCTCGCCGGCCTGTACTTTTCGTACAACACGCTCCACCATTGGGACCTCTGCGGCCTTACCGGAGCCAACGGAAGCTGCTGACTTCAGTACTGCGGCCTCGATCTTATCCAGCATCACTGGGACCTCCTCCACAAAAACGGCTCCGACTGCGCTCTTCACATCATCAAATGACAGCACCGCACCTGTGGCGGGGGTGACAGTCGATGACGCGGCTGGAGAAGGCGAGACCTTTGCCTCTTCTATCCGAATGAGCGTCGCCTGCTGCTCCGCGACTGCATCGCTGATCCTGGTGAGTGCCAGGCTAGTCTCCTGCAATGTTGTGGGGGTACTCGACAACTCCGTCACCGCGCGTGACACTTCGTCCATTTGTGACTGAAGGCAAGATATGGCCGCCGTCACTCCCTCAACATCACGAGCGATCGTGGTTGAGATCTGAGAGGGTGATCTCTCATTGGGGGCGGTCTCGCTGTGGTTGCCGATGCGGTGATCCTCCCGCGACTGCCACTGCTCGCCAAGCCTCCCGGGGATGTCGCGCAGCTCCTCCAGAATCGTCTGCATCACTGCCTCCAGCGCTGTGTAGCGGCTGTCCGTGCCATCGCCCTGTGACGCTACAGGCGAGGACTCCGCCCCGTCGGGGAGCTTCAGCGGCTTCATTTGGTCGCGGATGAGTGCCTCTACGTCATCGAGGAAGCGCTCGGAGGACCACTGCGTCACCATCCGTGTCAGTGTCGTGACGAGGTGCCCGGTTGCCTGCTCGTGGCGCAGGGAGACTTCCTCGACGGCGTCGGCCATCATGGACTTGAGTTCAGCCTTCAGAGCCGCCCGCGCGAGCTCCTCATCGCCGACCTGCTCGCGGCGTCGCTCCGCGTAGGTGTTCTCTGCCTGCTTCCGCAGCTCCCCTTCGCGCTGAGAAAGCACGTCATGAAACAGTGTAAACACCTTCAGTGACTGCGCAGCCACCGTCGCGGAGGCGCAGGTGGTGCTGCTGTCAGACGCCGGTGGCGTCGAGAGGCCGTCATAGACCCTCCCCAGCAGTGCCTGACTATGTGCACTGGCCGTGATCCTCTGCAGCACAGAGAGCAGCTCCGCCTCCGTCGCCTGCTGCGCGGACACGAGCTGCACCCCGGGAAGAAGGTCCCGTGCTCTTGGCGGCAGCGCGGAGTGGAGGGCTTGCAGCTCGCTCTGCAGTAGTGCCGCGTCCGCCTCAGCCAGGTGACCGGCGTGCAGGAACGCCACCACCCGCCTGCACTCACTCGCAGTGCTATGTGGTGTCCTCTTGCTCCCTCGCGCGGCGATGCCCTTCTTGACGTTCTTCGCCGCAGAGACACCGCCACGACCACCACTGCCTGCAGTTTCCGCCTCCACCTCCTTCATCGCATTGGTGAAGAGGTGGCGTCCGGGCTCCAGCTCATCATCGTAGTACCGGTCTACGCAAAGCAGCACCTCCTTCCACATGGGTAGCAGGCTCCCCGTCGCGCTGAGTCTGTACACGAGCACATGCACTGATGCAGCTGCACCCCCACCCGCTTTCATGGCCGCGAGGGTCGCGTAGACCGCGGGGTTGAGAAGAGGCCGTAGGGCTTCCACTGGCACTGGCTGAGAGGCTGGGCTACGCATCAGCGGCCTCTCTATCGTGGCGTCTCGCAGGCTTATGGCCTCCACAGGTGTCGCACCCACCGCTGCTGGGGCCACCTGGGAGCTGTTAGCGCTGGTGGGCAGCGGGCGTTGCTGCGTCTGCTTCTCCGTTGTCTTTCTCAGCGCAGCACCTGTGGTCCTCTGCAGCATGGCAGCTGGGGACTTGCCTTTGGGGGTCGCCTCTGTGGGCAGAGGCTTTACCTCCGCCGAGTCTCGTTGGCTCCCAGTTGACCATTCTTCGAGCATACCGTCCTTCTTGAAGAGCCGCGTGGCCACGGCATCCAATACCCACACACACGGGGTACTTTGGTGCTGTGGTTGCCTCTGCTGCGGGCCATTGGCCATCATCAGTGCGTTCCGCAGCACTACCTGCTGCTCCATGGCGTCGTCAGTGGGGAGTCGTGAGAGCACCAGCAGAACCACTTTAGTGTTGGCAGCCACGGGGGTTGCCGGCGTCTGTGACTGCTCGTGTGCCGCGACAACGGCACTGAGGCGGCTCAGCAGAGCGTAGTCCGCGATCTTGCTGCTCATGTTCCTGCGGCCACCCCCACTGCAGTCCAACACTACCACGTTCGCCTTCTCAGGGAATACCCCCTCCGCCACTGCTAATGGCGCGCTCTTCGCAAGTGTTTTGAGAGCTTTTAGATTCACTACGGGGAAAAAGCTGTCCTTCGCTGGTGCGGCAACCCTCTTTGCCGCCTCCACTGCGCGGCCGCCAAGTCGCCCAATGGAACTGCGAAGCATTGCCTTGCCAATTAAAAACGAAGCAACGCCGCACAAATCAGCAGTTGGCTGACTGTTCTCCCTCTCCTCACTTCTTTATATATATATGTGTGCGCCCCCTCCTGCAAACGCCGGCCTCAGTGACTTGCTTAGTGTGCGCGGAGTAGTGCCACTTGTCCACTCCCGTCCTGCGCCACCTGCTTGGAGAGTGGCCTGACTGCTGGGAAGGAATACGAAGCACCAATCAGCTTTTTACTTCAGAAAACGACAAAAAAGGGCAGGTTTATTTAACACCACCTGTGTATCTGTATCTACGTGTGTGTGGCTGTGCAAAAGCAGAGGATGGCAGATACACTCCTGTTACAATTGCAAAAATAAATAGATATGATGGTGTCATAAAAAGAAGGGAAAAATCAAGTGAGGGGAAGTAGTAATGTCGTACTAGAAGACGGATACTCGCGTGCAGGTGAAACAGGGTCATTACAAGTAAAACAAAGATCATACACCCTTTTCGGGAAAGAGAACATCAGTACTAATAATATCAATAGGATAGGTTTTCCTTCTTTCTGAGGTTGGATGCTCGCTGCTTACGATCGATACACGTGGGAGTACAACAATGGTGTTGAAGCAAATTCAGAGAGAGAGGGGCGGGGTAAGAACCACAAGTCATTGTCAATGACAACACACGCCCAACAACTGCATTAAGATTATATACGTGTCTTCGTGCTTTCATGCAAATTAAGAGAACAGTGGGTTCAAGATCGATTACAGGCACTCGAACAAAACGACCAGAGGTGCCCCCTCCTCCTCCCATCCAACTGGCACGGCACGAGATCATAAGAGTGATACAAGAGGAGGAAGATAAATTGAAAAGACCATCTCCACTGGAGTGGAAACGTAATGTGTGTGTGAGGCGCATACCCTTTCGATCCTCTCTAGCTTTTACCTGTGCCTGCATATGTTTGCGTGTGTTACCTGGCTCCTGCAGCAACTTAGAGACTCTTCTCCATCCACACCTGAGGAATGAAGTCGCAGAATACATCAGATGTCACCTGGTACCCAACCTTCTCATAGAATCCAGCGGCCTGCTGCTGTGAGCTCAGTCGCAGTCGTTCGATAGTGCGCGCCGAGCAGTCTGGCGAAGGCGATGCCTGGCGCTCTGGGGGCACACCAACGGAGTCCAGATCACCCCACTCAATATCTTCGAGGGAGCGGGGGAATTGCCGAGCAAATTCTTCAATGCGCCACATCAGTGCAGCTCCTACACGGCACTTTCGGAATGCATCACACACGCAGACCCTCTCCACCTTCAGTGTCAGTGCCTGACCACCAGCCTGCGCGGTGTCGAGGAGGAATGACCAGAAGGGAAGCACATGACCATCAGCATCAAGCAGACGCAGCCGCGCGGACGCAACTGGCGTGGATGCTGCTCCGCCTTCATCGCTACCATAGACCACCACGTGCAGCAGTTCATGTTCGTCGTCATCAAACTCCATGTCCGCGGGTATTTGTTGGCCCTTAATGAACACCTCTGTCCGCACCGCGAACGCATCTGCAACAGTGCCCTTGTTCATTGAGAATCTGTAGGACACTGAAGTCATTGTGTTGTCGACACGAACACAATTACACGATGTCACTGCTGGATACAATACAGATGTATTCTTCCGAGGAAAACAAAAGAAGAGGGATAAAGAAATGAGTTAGCGTTCAAGAGGTACATCTTGAACGTAAGAGTATCTGTGAACATGGCCGTACAAGTACGAACAGTTTAGGGAGAGAGGAGAACAACTCTCTCGCTTGCTTATATTTTTTCTTCCTTTTGCACTCGCGCGCGCTGAACTGGCGGCATCTCACCTTCGAGTTGCACACTAGCCCATTGCAGCTCGTAGCCAGCAGCCAGCTATCGTATCACCATGTTTTTCTTTGATTGGAATGATACAGGACTGTCTGCTCCTCCACACCTTCCCTCTCTCTCTCTTCATCCCAGCATGAAATCAATAATCAAAAATGAGACCATTCAGTGGAAGTAATTGTACAAGCGCTATGTTGCCGACTTATCCTTCGCTTATGGGAGCCATGTGCATGCGTGCCAACGTACTCCTTGTCTCCTGCGCAGCGCACTCCTTGCCCACCCACACACACACCCCTACCTCTTCCTGTCGTAGATGCACAGAGATGAAGAGGGCTGCCACTATGATGAAGCAAACACAGCAGCCGCGATGGCTACTGATTAGAAGGAATACAAGACTAAACATAGACAGTAGCACATGTATGATAAAATAATTTTAAAAAGTACACGTACAGACACACATAAAGTATCGCACAAGCAGTTGGCACGGCTTACCCAACCACGAGCGACCCCATTGTGTGTGTCTGTGTCACGGCTGCTGCACACTACAACACTCCAGCACATACGCCCCTTACTTGCGACTGACGGTTGTGCCTTAGCCACTAGCCTTCCTTCGGACTTTCCTGCCGCCGGTACTGCCAATGACAAACACTCGTGCACTCGCATATCCGTGGTGGGTCCGCAGCAGCGCCTGCAGGACATCTTGCTCAATCATACACGCCGTGGTGCTGAGACCGTTGCGGCGCACAATGAACACCTCCGGTTTTATACACTCCTGCAGTTGGTTGCCCCGAGAGTCTACAGCACCTGAGAGCAGCATGGTGGCTAGAGTGGCGTCGAACAGCTGCTGTTGGTGCTTGGTGGTTGGGCTCTCGGGTACGGTCTGCGACACCGCCATCACAATAGTATCTGGCGCGATGGACTTGGGAACTTCACCCTGACGATCGGGTGGCAGTAGACCGGCGAGTGACTTGACGCAGTCCGCCACCCTCAGCACGATGGTTCCCTGCATCATGGTGGCGAGGTGCTGCCGCGGAATGCCGGCGACCCACGCCGAGCCCCGGTGCCTGCTGGCAGAGGCCACCACATTCGAGACTGCCACCCTACAATCGTTGCTCATAAATTCCACGCAGCTTCTGGTGCGGGGAAGCATTGCGACGACAACTGTATCCACTCCCCGCGGGCAGGTTAGCTCAGCCACCCTGACCCGCACGCCTGCCGCCGCCCTTCGTATGGCCACCCTCGCAGGTCTGGGTGACTTTACAGCAGGCGCCCCGCCAGTCAACGCGGGCAGATGACGCTCGCCCGCACGCTCGAGTCTCCTTGCCCGCCGCGCACTCCGTGACGGTGTCGACATAGCTCTTGCCCGTGCACTCCCTTTCCGTACGCGTTGCTGCAGTTGGGATTGTTCTGTGATCAGGGGCGCTGTACCCGCCTTGTGTCGGCGTCGCGCTCTCCGGGATGCCGCCCTCTTCACAGGCACCTCAGCCTCCCCGCTTGTCGGTCCCGGTGATGCCCCAGCCCGCTGAGTCATCTCCAGTATAATGTCATCCACATGGGTGGCAATGCACACCTCCTCCGCGCTGAGCCGTGGTGTGGCGTCGCTACCCTCCACATCCGCTGGAGTGGCGGCCGCCTCCTCTTCCATCTTCCTTCGTCTATTCCTCGAGGCCGCTCTCGCGGAGTTACGTCGCTGCCTCCCTGCCTCCGCCGCGATCCACTTGTGGTCGTCCGTAATGTAAATGTGGCAGAGGAGGGGAGAGTCGGTGCCCACGTAGATGGTGTGTGAGCCGACCCGAAGTTTCTCACGCGGGAGAGAGGGGGCGGGGGCGGTGCGTGGCGTCAGTGCATAATGGTGGGAGGGAGTGTGATGGTGTGTGGTGCCAATCCCGAGGAGCGGCAACTCTATTGGCCTCCGTAAACCGGTTTTCGCTCGCGGCAGTGAAACCTCCGGTCGCACAGGTGCCGCATTCTCTGACGCCGGGGAAGGTGTGGAGGCGTCAATGAGGGAGGGTGGGTCCTCCGGAGGAGAGGGCGCCGGCTCAGAGCGTACCTCACGCACTTGCTCTCCAGCAGGCTTACTTCCTTCATCCCCAGCAACATCGCCCTCGTCGCGTAGCATCGGCAACAGAGGGTTGGGTGTTTCTTCAGAGGCCTTGCGGCTCAGCACACACACGCACACCGACTTGCCACCCACGGCGTGGGGGTCTGCAGCGATCACGAGGACGCGCTGCTGCCGCCGGGCCATCTCCGGTGAGAAAGAAGTGCGAAACACCAGGACGTATGGCAGTGACGCAGCCGCACTGCCTGAGACTTGCGAGCCACAGGCCTTCTGATATCCACGAATATCCACAATGCGTGGACACCCAGTCTTCTCGTCACGGTTCTCCAGCTCCGCCTTGAGCATATCGACGCGGAGATCTGTCCAGTCCACACGATCCAGCACCACTACATTGGCAGTGAGTGGCACCCGCATCCCCGCCCTAGCAGAGAGATGCTCCGTGCTAGCGTTTGCGTACAGCCGCGCTGAAAGGCGGGGCTTCGCGGTCTCGTCCCTTCGTGTCCCCTCCGTCTTCTTGTCGTTATCGGACTCGGGTGCCGGCCTCTGCTGCTGGTTGTGGTTTTCTATTCCAGCGAGGGCCTCACACACTGCTGCATCTATCGGAGACTCTCCACTCACTTCACTGCTGCTGGCGGTTGCCGTGGTACGAGTGTCGTCGCCCTGCTGTGTCGCTGCACTCCCAGCGGCCCCACCGGACGTCCCCATCGCATGCACGAGTGCGGCGTCTGCCGCTGCGATACGGTCAACGGTCCCCAACTGTTCATTTTCGTCGGCTCGTAGCGCACCGGAGCGTCCCACCTCTTCCCCTTCCACCTTCTCGGCCACTTCCTCCACCTTTTCGATCACCTCCTCCACCTCTTCGACCACCTCCTCCACCTCCTCTATCGCCTCCTCTTCCTCCTCATCGAGTTCGTTCTCGCCTATACCGTCCGCCTCTGCATTGACAGCAGTGGGAATATCAATGCCTGGCGGGCGTCTCTCTAAAGTTGCATTTGCTGCAGGAACTTCCTCTCCTTCGACATCTACCTCTACCACCTCTTCGACCACCTCCTCCATATCATCCTGCTCCGCCACTGCCGCTGGCTTCGCATCACCCGATGTCTTTGTGGTGACGTGCGGTGTCTCCTCTATGAATTTCTCTGCACCTGCAGAGGCCACGCCAGTTCGCCCCGCTACTTCGGAGACGTTACCACTGCGGCCTACACCGGCAGCCGGGTCCACCCCTGTACGGTGAGAGGCATCAGGCGCGGCACCATCGCTCTGTGCCCCCTGTGGCGGGCTCGTGGCACTCGCGCCGATGAGTCGGCTGGCACAGCGGCTGTGCTCGGCATCCAGCACGCACACGCGTGTGTCCGCTAGTAAACCCTGCTCGGTCAGGTAATCGTTCATCTCCTGTTGCTTGCGTGTCGCCTGCGCGCTGGTATATCTGCTCTTCGCTACCACCACCAAGGGAGGATAGGGGTCGGCGGTGGTGGTAGCGGCCTCCAGCATGGCGCGCTGCTTCTCTTCCGCGTGGGCGGTTGCCAGGGAGTGGAGCGTGCGGTGGAGTTGAACACGCTTCACTTTTTGTAGTTTGCGTAGATCCACCACACACAGGTTGGCGAACTTTGGGAGTGTCGGCTGTTTAGTGGCCTTGGCAAGAAGGGCGGTCTTTGTGTTGTACGCCACGCAAGGAACACGCTCGGCGTATGACGTGGAGGTGGACGCGCCACGTTGCTGAGTACATATTCGGAAGCACACAGCGCCGCTGAAGCCGCATACACTGCTGTGTGGTAGGCTGCTGCAATGGCGACCTACTCGCCAGGGGCGTGTGAAGATGCTCCTGATGCTAACGCCAAGCAGCACCGCAGTCCCAGCTACTGCTCGGCCAGAACAACGGGTCAGTAGCATTCGCTGATTCACAGAGGGAGAGAAAAGGCGAGCAACAAGTGGGGTGGTAATAATAATAATAGAATAACCGCCTCAGCTCACCTCGCAACCTTCTCAAACCTCTCACTGTAGCCACTGCGTCGAGCACACTGCCGCCAGAAGGGTACGGAGGAAGGGGTATAAATGACGGCTGTTTAAGTACAGTATGCAGGTTCGGCAATCAGAGGTTAGTCTCCGCTGCTGTCACGTACTAGTACTGACACTCTAAATGATAATAGTGATAAAACAACAAGGAGAGGGGGAAAAAATCGTGTTGGCACAACGCCTCGTACAAATGTGCCAAAACAGTAACTTGTACAGATCTATAACGCTTTTGTTTTGATAAGCGGGGGGAGAGAGGGATAAGTTGAGCCTCTTGTGTGAGTATGTTAAATGAGCTAGGGCCAATCACGACGGGGGCAGCAAACCAAAGCAAGCAAAAAATAAGCTATGAAGGCGCGACTGTTCGCAATCAAGACCCTCTCCTAATTGTCGCTGTTGCCAGAATGCCAATACTAGAAAAGAACCAGAACAGCCCTTTTCCGTCCCGGTGAAGCGGATAAAGTAACTGCTTTTTTAGCTCTACAGAGAGCAGATGGGGTGAAGAGAGAGTGATTCGGATTGGCACATACATAATACCCCTTCCTGCCTCCACAGTGTAGGGAAAGAGCGCACGTGGGGGGAGGGGGGGGGAGGTACGAAAAAAGCACTAGTGCAGTGCCACCAGCCCTAATATTGTAGCATCAATAGTTTTCCACTCGTTTGGCTTTATGCGCATACGTATGTGTGCTTCAACTTAGTAATTACAGGTTATCATGTTTAGGGTTGCCATTCTAGTTGCACCTGCTTTCCCCCTCGCGCTCCTCTTGCTGCCATCACAGCCGCGAATACACGAGGCACGCGCAGGTACTCTCACGCACATACCTACGCAGCCAGACAGCATCCAAATCTTTTTTTTCCACCGCTCATCTTCACACTCTGTTCTCTTCTCTCCCCTCTTTTTTTATTAGTATTGTTCTTGTAGTAGGAGGCAGAGGGAGAGGGAAACCTCTAGCAACTGTGTGAGTTGGTTGAACTGTCCTCTCCTTTTTTTATTTTTGTTCGACAGCTGTGTCAATATGTCGCCCCTCAAGTACGCACGCACACGCACACACTCACGCCCATCTGTGATTCATTGACCTCATTATTATAAGAAATGCGTACCTATAAGTGGATGCACCGTTACAAGAAACCGCATTGCGTAGCTAGTATCAAAACCGTTTATCCTTCTCGGGATCCTACAGCTTCGTGCAGAGGAACTGGATGTTCAACTCCATGTAGGAGCACGGAAATGGGATGTCAAAGGCCTTGAGCGTGTTCGGGTGGACGACGCCGAGGTGCCCAATCGGTACCTTCTCCCCCTTGCGGTGCAGGAACACATCCATTGCACGGCCCGGGAAGAAGGCGCCATCGCAGCCCTTCTCAATCGTGTACACATCGCCTTCATGGCCCAGGGGCTCCCGGCCCTTGCACGGGATGCCGAGCTTCAAGAGCGCGTACTCGGTCACACCGTGAATGTTCTCAAAGCTGCTGGAGTTGCTACTGCAGTGCAGGGCAGCAAGGTGGCGCTGATTGCGTGCACCAGGACTTGGGTAGGAGTCGCCGCACTCCAGCTCCAGGACGGGTGGGAAGTTCTTGGTGTTGTCAATAAGGACAACATCCGCACACTCAAAGAAGCGGTGTGGTAGTGGGTTCGATTTGTTAGCGCTCAGTGTCTTGAGCAGCCCAGGCATCAGGGAGGGACGGCACACCTGAAACTCGATCGTCTGCGGGTTCGCGATGTGGGCCGCCACGTCTTCATCGTTACGACCAAGGTGAGCGAAGGCGTCATCGCGGGAGCAGAGGGAGAAGGTGAGGAGCTCGATGTACCCCGCCGCCGCCATCTCTAAGCGCAGGAGGTGACCGAGTTTGCTCACTGGTGTCTGCGTCACGTCGCCATGGGTGGTGCACTCCACGTATTTGATCTTATCATACCCATAGGCAATTGCCACGTCCTCCATAACATCCGGCGTCCCGAGCACGTCGCTGCGAACTGCCGGCACCTCGATGACCACGCGGTCCTGTGCCACCTCCTTGATGCCATACATCATCTTCCTGAGCAGCTCCGCACACTCCGCGCCATCCTTCATCTTGATACCAATGATCGAGTTCAGCTTCAAGACACTCATCTCCACCACCCGGGTGTCTAGGTTGGGGCAGACCTCAGTCTTGGTGCCGTCAGGGGCTTCCTCCTCGTAATCCACCTGCACCGCCTCCACCGTGAAGGGCTCTGCGCAGTGCATAGAGAAAGCACACACAATCTGATTCACCAGCAACTGTGCCTTGTAGTGATCCGGCGCGGTGCACTCGATAAAGATGTTCTTTGTGTCCACCGAGATGGAGGAGTGCTGGGAGTTGATGATGGGCGGCAGGGAGAGCACAGTCCCTTTGGGGTCAGTTATGAGCGGGTAGTCAGGCAGAGAGGAGATGAGCGGAACGTACTTGCTAATGTGGCGATCCTCGGCGTAGAACTGTTCAAGGCCATCATCTGCACAGCACATCTCCTTCGTCTGGCGTAGGGGCACAAACTTGATCTCTGCCTTCGGTCGCAGAGTGTAATGGAATTTGTCGGAACCGACCTTGTCGAGGTCGTGGGTACCGACAGAGGCGAGCGTGCGGCGGCGGGCGAGGCCAGAGTGCAGCTTCTCCTGAAAGTCGATGAAGCTGTTGTAGCTCTGCTCAGTGAATCGAATATTCTTCAGCACCGCACACACCACGTAATCTCGCACTGTCCTCACACTTCGGTCAACGGTCATGCGGTAGAGAGGGCTGGCGTGGTTAAGAATTTGGTAGCGCGGCATCGGCATCAGTCCTAAAAACACCTTCAATGCCACCGCCATGCCCTCAGCGGAGAGAAGGTCGTAGCGGTTGGCCGGGGTGTCGATCTTGTAGATTACTTCATCTGAGAGCGTGCTGAGCACTGTGGCATTGGAGTTTTTGGACTTGCCCTGCTCACGCATGTACATCTCCTTTTCGCTGGTGATGTCGTCCAGCTCCACACCGAACTCGAAGCATACGTTTTCAAACTGGTCATCCGTGTACTCACGGCCCAAGAGCTTGCTCAGAAACGAGCGTGCAACGGCGAGGGTAGGCATTACTAGTAAACGCGCACACACGAGAAAAGTAGAGAGGTTTTCCTTTCTTTTAAAATGGATAGAGTTACGATGACAACAGCCACAATTCACTTTTGTGATGCCACACGAGAAGGGAGGGAGGGAGGGAGAGAGGGATGTGAGAATTGAAGGAATGGGGGGAGTGTTATTGCCGTGGGCGGACACGGGGACAGACTCCTCCCGGCATTGTGCGCGCCTAGTTCGTAGACACAGACACACAGACACCGAGAAAAACAAAAGAAGTAGCTTGGCCGCCAGTGACTGTGCGGGCGTGGGTGTAGCGAACCACTATTTTCCTGTTCATCATATGAGATACCAAAACCATGACTGTATATATAGCGTATGCCCATTAGAAAGAAGTCAAACATATGTCTGATTAAGGCAACACGCTCACTTGAACATGTATATATAAAAGGAGGTATGCTCATTTAATATTTGAAACAAAAACACACACACAATCAATCAATCAAACAAAGATGCATATATATGTATATATATATATATATACAATACTGTAGACGGCAAGGTTAGTAGTACTTGCTCAACGTAAAACGAAAAACCTGCGATACAAAATCTTTGGATAGCGATAACATTATAATTTTTTTCTTTTCTTTTCATAGAAAAGGCGATCCATTTTTTTTTTTAAGAAATGAAACTGTCAACTGGACAAGAAAAGAAAGTCCGAGAAACGAACTATTAAGAACAAACGTTAAAAAAGGGTAGCTAAACGTAAAGATGGGGTGAAAGTGCCCATGCGACTCTCGCGATCGCTCTCTCAATCATCGGCCCCTCTGGCCGTGATATGATTATACTCAACTGACAAAAATCTCTATTACTTTCTTCAGGCACTTTCGTCCCATCGTATGTGGTAAACAGAAGCTTGTGTATTGCATGTGACAAGCTCATATATGTAATTTCTCCATCTCTCTGGCATATCGACATAGCTGATGGCGCCGCAGTGCGCCAGATTCATTTTCTATTCAGTCTTCTCACCTCCATTTGCTTAATAGTCACGACTGGCATTGGCACATAGTGTACATATATATGTAATGCGACTGCGTCTGTAGAATCCGAGAAAAAAAAAAGAAACATTAAATAAAGGTAACGTTAGTTCACACAAACACAGAAGTGTCTACAGTCCATGAGGTGTGGCACTTCAGTGCATCACAGACGCACACGCACGTACTCTGGAACTGACTTCTTTGGAGTTTGCAAAAGCATCTATCAATTCTTCCCGATTTGAAAAAAAAATCATACGCGTGGAGAAGAATGTAACCGACGCACTTGCACTTCTTGAAAGACATATATTGCAGCGCACACGAGACCCAATCACATTCGGTAACTGGACAAAACCGATGTGTTCCTAGCACATCGAACCTTAAAAGGAGGTGTGCAGGTGGGAAAGAGTGCGCGTGACGGCGAATTGTGCCCTCTACTTTCACCATAAGGAAAGAAAGGAGCAAACAACCCGGTTACAACAAAAATGATCAGACACACACAAAGAAAAGGGAACGAATCAAAAATACATATATAAAGAAGTGACACAAATACACAGACAGAGGGCGTAGTTACTGTAAAAGAAGAAACCCTATAAAAAACAAGAACCCACTGTGTCGTATCTGTTCGTAGCATCTATATGAATGCATACACGTATATATATGAAAACAACGTTTAAAAAAAAACATCTGCAACACCGCACGAGAGGGGGAGGGGAGGCAGAAATATTTCTACTTTCATATTTCTTTTAGAAGTTATTATCGATGTAAACGTATGCCTATTATTATTTTTTTCATTGATATTACCTTTTTGCACTCTCTGATTAATATAAAAACTAAAACGGTGAAGGACTATGTGTGCGGGTTCCCCCCTTCCCCATTGCACGTGACCGTTGGGTATGACGTGCCAACGGCATGCAGGTTCGCGAGTGGATTGCGCGCTTTTGTGGTGGGAACGAGTGGAGCAGAACGCCTCCCCACTCGCACCCGCACTCGTCGCCCCCCCCCCCCCCCCCCCCCCCCNATCGCAAAAAAAAAAAGCTAACGAGAGGAATGAGAAAGACAACTGATAAAGAAGGCCCTTCCACAGAAACGGGAGGGTAGTGCGAACGGTCAAAAATCAATCGGCAACGCAGGCGAAACAAGAGAAACAAACTAAAAAAAGAAAACACAAGACAACACTGATGCTCGCTCGCTGCCCCCTGTGTGGTAGGGCACACAGGGGGCAGCGAGCGAGCAGTAGGCAACAAAAACGTTACATACCGCGCGCAGCACCACTTTAGTCCGACTCCTTCGCACAAAGAGATGCCATTGTGGAAGGAGGAGATTCCGGTGTTGCAGCGGCCTTCGCGCAGGTGCAGGGGGTGCAAGGCGCGCTGCCCGCAGGCTTGAGGTACTTGTTGAGCCACTGCTGGAGGATCGGGACCTCCTCCACCAACTTCGGGTCGATCTCGTCGCACATGCGTGTGCCGGGAACCAGGAGGAACGCGGCAGGAATGGCCAGGAGCGGGGTCAGCAGGTGTCCCGTGATCACCAACCACATCACATTGTCAAAGTTGCAGGGCTTCGAGGTGAGGTTGATGGGCCAGACGGTCTCCATGAGAATAGCTCCGATGGTGCTGGACGTGGAGGCGCCGAGGTTGCTGAAGCTGGCGAGGATGGCAAACATGGTGCTCTCGCAGCCCTTAGGGCACAGGCGGGAGATGAGCATGTTCATTGGCATGTAGCTCAGCATGTAGCACACCTGGTAAACAACGGCGTCTCCGAGAATGTACATGGCGTGATCTGGGATACCAATGTAGACGTTCCAGCGCTTCAGGATGATGAGATCGAAGACACTGGCGACCACCTGTACGAGTGTGGTGATGATGAGTGTGAGGCGGTAGCTGCGCTTCGTGCACAGGTGGGCAAAGAGATACACCCCAACGAGACCCGCGCAGTTGCCAATGATGGCGGAGATGATGTTGTAGAAGGTCTGCGAGAACTGCGGGCCCATGGGTACGCACTCAGAGTCGGCCATGTAGAAGTTGTCCAGTGCACCAGGTATGAGGATGTACACGGTGAGCTGGAACCAGCCAAAGAGGTTCGCCTTCATGATTGTGAGGGGGATGCAGAAGAAGCCGGTGACGCAGAGCACCACGGAGATGACCACGCAACCGTAGAGCAACTGATACGTATCAGCGACAATGGTGAGCACCGCCAGCACAATGACACCCAACGCCATGAGGATCCCGTATGAGACCACAGCGGCGTTGCGAGTGATCATCTCACTGTTGACCTCCCACACTCCGCAGCAGCACGAGGGTATCTTGAAGGGATCCACTTCACCCTGGGAGTCACTGCCCACCGCCCCCAGGTCGTTCGCGGCGCGGAGTTCATCGAAACAGACCAGTTCCATGTTGCCTGTCTGATCTGATTCCGGCAGGGGCTGGAAATGCTGCTGCGGGCTGTCCTCGAGAGTGAAACTGCCAATGTGCTTCGTCTCATCAAGTGCGACGAAGTCGGAGGAATCGAATGGCACGGAGGACGTGGTGGACTGTCCTGCTGCGAGGAGGGCGAGCTGGGCGTCGTAGTCCTCCGCGCGCGCGGAGCGGTTGGTCTTCTCCCCGTACCAGTTGAACACAAAAAAGATGGCGCACACAGCCTGCATCCCAGCCGAGATGAAGATGCCCACCTGCGGGAGGCCACCGTCGGAGACTGGGCCCTGAATAGCAGAGGCAACCATGGTGCCGATCATGATGGCAGCCCAAATCCAGGAGATTAGGTTGGCACCTGGCAGCGGGTGGAGCTTGAGCAGGCGGCTGTAGTGGCCCTCAGAGAGTACGTCCACGTTGGCCGTGCAGAACTTGGCGATGAATATGACGCCAGCGGCTCCCATCGCGCTCACCTCCGCGGCGGGGAGGACGCCGTACACAATCGTGCATGCAACCCCCGCGATGCACGACAAGGTCATGTACCAGCGCTTTGTGTACCCAAAGCAGGCGATCGTGTCACTGAAAGTTGCGGTAAGTGCCTTGATGGAGAAGCCCATGCTGCTGATACCGGACATGCGCTGGTACACCTCTGGCTTCACCTTGTACCGCTTCATGAACATTGGGTACATGGAGTAAGACACAATGTGGTCACCGATACCCTTGATGAGCAGATAAACCACCCCAAGGGCTGCGACGCACTTCGGGCCGAATGCAGCGATGGCAGAGCCAGCCAGCGGCACACTCTGCATCCACGGCGCCACTTTGAAGAGGCGTGCGGCGTCTGGGTGAATGTAGGTGTGCTCACTGGGCTCGTCAATGGGGAGTGAGAGCGACTCGTCGTGCACACTTTCGGCCATGTTGCCGGTGCACTCGTGCACTGCTTCATTGGGGGTGGACATCACTGGCTATGATCTCTGTGATGGTCTGGGTAGGAGTAGAGAGAGATGTGGTGCGCTTGTGTGCGAGTGTGTATGTATGTACGCGATTACTTATGCAAGATGTTGCTGGTTGCGTTGCTCTTTTCTTTTAACTGTTAGAGACAGCAAACGTTCGTATGACAGTAAAAAGGGAGAACAGAGAGGTTGAACGGTAGAGGTTGTTGACGCTGCGTAGAATACCAAGTGCGCCTGAGAGTCGCAAGGTCACAGGGGTGAGTCACGCAGCGCTCCTTGTGAGTGTATTTGCTACTTGCTCAGGATGAGCACAGCAGTGGTTGCAGTATTTATGTGTATACGTTTGTATTTGTGTTTGTAAGGGAGTTTGTTTGTTTTTTTTTTTTGAAATGTCAGCAGATACACAACAAGTTGTAGCACAGTTGCTCGGTGGGCCCGGGATGTGTCGCTAGACAATGGGAGAGGGGGCCCCCCTTGGGTGAGCAACACGCGACCGTATTTGCAGCAGCTAGTCCACCGTAATACGTAATACTATATTTAGCAATAAAAATAAAAAAGAAACCGAGCCTTCGAAAGCAAAAACGTCAAGTCCATTAGACTTGGCGTTTCTTCTTGTTCTTTTCCATTAGTAGGCGAATGTGCTCTTGGATAGCTTCATTGTTCGAGCCACCGTCACCACCACTACCACCGCCAGCAGCCTCACGAGCGCCCTTCTGGTGCTGCTCTTGCTTCCGCCTCTCCAGGCCCTGTGCCGCTGCGGCGCTGGCCACTGTGTTATTCTCAAAGCGGCGCAGTTTCCGGAGCGGGTCGAGGCGCTGCTTCTTCACTAGGTCGAGTTCCCGACGCAGTCTCACTGCCTCGGAGGATGTGATGAACCCAGTTGTTGTGGCCTCAGCGGTGCCCGTGGATGGGGCAGCTGCCTCAGCATCCTCCCTCTCACGCTTGACGCCGCGATGCCTCACGTCCGCATCGCTGCCCGCCACCGCCTCCACCTTCGCCTCGTCGCTCCCATCCCTTTTGAACTTACTGAGGAAGCCGCCAAGCGCTCCGCCCGGTGGCTTCGCAGATGTGCCAGGCATAGCCCCGCGCGCGTCACCCCCCGGGTGGCTCCGCTCCTGCGCTTCGGCTGCGTACTCGGCCCCGAAGACGCTCTTCACCTGCTTGAAGCGTGCGACCTGCCCGCTTTGCCCATCCGCCGACGAGGCGAGCACCAGCTCATCGTAGCGCCGCTCCTCCTGGTCGCGGATTAGCGTCTCCCGACGCTCAGCTTGTCTACGCTGCCGCTCTTCCGCCTGCTCTTGAATCTCCTCAACCTTCCTGAGGTTGCCGTAGGTGAGGGGATGGAAGCTCTTGTTCCGGTTAATATCCTTGCTGTGTGCCTTGTACATTGCGGGAGGTTATGTTTTACACCAAAAAGAAAAAGCTCGCTCCCCCCCTTTTTCCCCCTTTAATAACGCTTCTTCGTAAAATGCGCACTAGTAAAACCGTTGGCGCAGGACACGCACTGAAGGAGAGAACAATAACAAAAACCCAAAAAATGCAGAGAGATCAAAAATACTAGCTATGTATCCGAGTGGTTTGTACCTTCAGTGTAGACTTGGTTTTTTTTTCCTTATCCACAGTGTCAGCATTAACAATCAAAAGAAAGCACATGAGCATAACGCGAAGACACCACATGAGCATAGAGGACACAAAGGGGGAGAGGAAGGAAGAGGTGGCAAGGAGCAGGGCGGAAGCCAGGGCATATGAGCACGTCAGTAGTGTTACATCATGCTGCCTCACGATGAGGGGGGAATGGGGACGATTCGCTTCGTCCTGGTGCAGTAGAGAAGCGCAAAGGAAAAAAAACGTACCACATGGGTGTACAAGTCGTGCTTGCGTGTGCGCTTATGCCTGTGTGAAGATAAATGAGAGTGCACTACAACGCCAAAGAGCTTCTTTAAGGTGAAGGGGAACGGGAGTAGTGAGATTTGAAATTGTTGGCTGCTCGGGGAGAAGTCATCTGTCCATCCAAAATGAGCAGTAGGGCTGCAGAACGCCCTGAAAGCGACTGTGGCAACGTACCCAGGCACCTTCGACGTCATGGCGTTGTGCTTCCTGACATCTGTTTTACCCGGTTAAAAGAAGATTAAAGGTTACCGTGCAGACCGAATCCCCATCAACCCCCCCCCCCTGTTAATTGATCCGTGATATGTCCATCTCTTCGTACGGTCCAGAGTCAACAAACGCGACAAAATCATCCCGATGATGCTCGGGGTATTCGACGTCCCACAACGTTAGTCCATAAGCGGGGGCGGCCGGAAGTCGCTCGCGAAGGAACTTCTTGCGTGACACCTCGAACCCGGCATTGAAGGCGTGCTGGAGCTCCAGCTCATCCCAGAGTCCGTGCCCGCTGGCCTTCAGCACGCTGACCATGTTGCGAATCTGGTGACGCAGGAAGGACTGGCCAACAAACCAGATAAGCACCTCGTCCTCTTGCCTCACCACCTCGATACGGTCAATCGTGCGAATGGTGGGCATGTTGGTACGCGACTTGTGATACTCGTGCGGCTTTGCCGAGTAGCTAACCACGCGCTGGCCATACTCGTTAAATGTGGGCAGAGCGGCCGCGCGCTCAAGGTTGGTGAGTCCCCTCGAGATTACTTCTTTTGGTGCGGTGGGCTTTTCACCGCGGCGCAGCCCTGACACCGTGGGTTGCGCGTGCTCTTGCATGTATGCCGAGGATGCACTCGCGCCAGGACTGGAGCGCGCCGCGCGCCGCAGTGCGTTGGCCATTTTGGGGTCTGCGAAGTAGCCAAAGTCTTTGGTGCCCTCCATCGCCGCTGCGAAGCGCTGCATGCGCGGGACGTCGAGGTGCCGGTCCACATGCCACTGCAGGCCAGCATCGAAGAGGGGGGGTGCGACGCGGTTGAGGATGCGGTAGCAGTAGAGGCGGCGCACTCCGCTGTGCCTGGCGTGGAAGTCCTGATTGTGGCAGCGGTGGCAGCTGAGGATGGCGAGGGGCTGCTGCCGCTTCTGCAGCCACATGGTCGCGCGCTGGAGAATGGTGCGGGGCTGCATTTCCACATCGCTGGGAAGGTCGACGTGGCACACCAGACGCCGCACGGACACCCCGCCCTCTGGGATCACAGACGCCACCACCTGCACCGTCGGCACGTCCAGCGCCACCGCCAGCGCCTCCTCCAAGACCGTGCGAGCGTGGTAGCGTGTGCTCATGCTGTCCTGAGCAACCCCGGCACTCATGGATGGCTCCGGTAGAGGCACCCGGCGCACGGTTCCGTCGGGCTGCAAAACCCGCTTGAAATACTGCTTGGCGGTGCTCTTGTGCCACCCGTCAAAGTCGCTCCCCTGGTATTGCACATCCACGCGATATCGCGTCATACCTGGCGGAATGATCTGCTGTCCGGGGATGTAGCGCTGCGCCTCCGCAGCCACCGTTGGCTCCCTCTCCGCTTCTGGACTAGCTTCCACACCGACTCGCACCGCTCCGCCTGTCTGCTGGCTGGCAGGTGGGAAGTAGAGAAAGTCGTCGTCCAGGAGGTCCTGCTCAAGTGCCTCCACAGTCGCAAGCTGGGTGCTGAGTGCGGCTTCCGCCTCGGCCTCATCCTCGTCTACACTAAAGCGACTGCGTAACGCAGCACCCACCCCGCGCTGCAGCTGCCGCTGTGACTGTGGCTGTGCCTCTGGCCACTGGGAGTGTGGCGCAGAGAGGATGCCATGCCCCTCCTCACCTTCTTCAGGTGGTGCGGAGCGGATGGTGGTCACCCGGCCTCCAAACTCCCCGGCAGGAAGCTCTGATCCTGGGCGGTGATGCCATGACGTACGGGCGGCATCCTCACCGAAGAGGTTTGACAGACGCTCACTGCCGCGCTTACGATACTGCGCTCGCAGCTCCTCGCCCCTCTGCTTTGTATCCCACAATGAGCCGCCCTCCACCGCCCCTGTGGGTCCGCCGTCACCCCCTGAGCTGCTTGGCCCATCGTCACCATAATCGCCTGGTGATCCATCGGTGCCCCCAGTACTTTTGTAGCGTACTTGGAGAGAGTACCGAGCCGCTTTGACTGGTTGCGGGCTTGCAGTGGCCACTACAGCGGCTCTAAGAAGCGAAGCGAAGCCTCGATACATAGCTGATGCTCACGACCTACCTATTCCCTACAAAATGAATGAGAAGAGGCAAACGACAACCAACAGGATCGGGAGAGAACAAGAACAATTTATAACTCAGAGACATAAATACACATTTACGTACACACGATGCTCGTGGTGAATGAACACAATGCAGCCCTCCTCCGCTCTCTCGCTCGCTCCTCGCTGCCACTCATGTATGTGGACGTGTGCGCGGAACTACTCTGCTTCTGGACTGCCACCACTAAGAGCAGGTTCAGAGCGAGAACATGCGCACGCATTCACAAACAGACTCACATCTTGGATGCTATCATGTTTTCCTCCGCTGTGGTTATTGACGTATTCATTTGCTGTGGGGTACGTGGCCGTTCGTGATAGAATAAAACACCACTCATCACTGCGCATCTCACGCACATGCTTCTCTATATTCTCGTGTATATATATATACTTAGCGCCACAACCCATTCCATCTTCTTCGTTTTCTGTTTCCCCGGCCTGTCTTCCCTTTTCACTGTGGTTATTAATAGACCTTACCGCCTATCGTAGTGCAGCAGGAGAGAGACCACGGGCTTCATGTGCCCTGAAAGCATGGAACACTGAGGCCTGTCGGCCGTTAAGCCACTCCACATCCGGATCGTGCTGTCGCTGCTCGCTGTGAAGAGGTAGTTGCTGCAGTCGCTGAAGACGCAGTCCCACACCCACCGGTCGTGCCCCACAAGCGACGGTAGGGGTCTGAGGTGAAACTCAGAGCTCGTTGAGGAGTGCTGACCATCCGCTGCTACTGTAGACGTGTTGAAGGGGCGGTCGCCACCGGTCTCTGGGGGTTGCCCGCCCATTCCATCCACCGTGTGGGTGGGAAAGTCCTTTGCCTGTTGATCAGCATCACCGCCGCAGTACTCATCCTTGAGGGAGAGCAACTCCACCAGGGACGCTGTTGATGGGTCGGCGGCGCTGCCCTCAGAAGGTCGGGACGGCTCCGGGGGTGCCTGAGTGGAGGTGACAGAGGCCTCGGTACGCTCGGCGTCAGGGGGCGCCATGCGCAACACCGGTGGGATGGAGAACCGGCCTACTGTGTAGTCCGCGCTACACGTCACGAGCGTCTCGCAGCTTGGCGAGATGGCCACCTTCAGAATATACTTGTAGTGTGCTTGGAGGCAATAAAACACCTCCATCTCCAGATCCTCCTGTATTTTTGGTCTCGACAAAGCGCCCACGCCGCCTCCAGCCACGGCTTCCGCTGCGTTTTCCTGTACGTCACCGCCCTTAACCACGTCCGGAGTGAATCCCTCCTTTGCCGGGGTGTTCGCTGGTGTCAGCATAGAGCTGCACTTGCCCTCACTGCGCTGCTGCTCGAGGTTGCTGAGCAGAGCTGCTCCCATTGTGCTGTAGCCGGACTGCGTGCCGCCAGCCATAGTGCTGTTGGCAACATCCATCGGTCGCTTCACAGCATTGCTCAGCTCGTTGACCATCAGGGCAGAGCGATAGACACTCTCGCGAGGGCCGGTGATGTCCGAGGGGGAGGCACCAGCCGCGCTGCCCCCAGCCCCGCGTCCATTCAGGGGGAGGTGAGAGGAGGCGCAGAAGGACTCACCGTCAGCGGTGGTGCCGCTGACGCTGCTGGTGTGTGCCACATTCGGCGAGCTTTGAACCGCCAAGGGGCTGCCACTGCCAGCCCCGTCGGCACACGCCCGTGTGCCACCGAGCTTGCCATCGTTGGCGAAGCGCAGGAAATGGAGCCGGCCGGAGTTGGTGGCCACCACCACCCACCGCCCTAACGGCTCAATCGCGATGCTGCACACGGCTGTGTAATCGTTGGAGAAGGCGATCTCCTGGAGCGGTTGGCTGCCAAAGAGCCGGGCCTCCATCTGCACCCTTTCCACTGACGCGAAGTCTGCGGCCTCCTCATTCGCCTCCCCGCTCTGCAGTGGGTTGTGACCGTCTGACGGTGGGTGCTGCATGGGGTTTCCATGCTCATCGGTTGTTGCGGTGGTCACGTTGGCAGAGGTGTTGTTGCTCGCCAGTTTGGAGTTGGCAATCTCGAGAGAGGCGCTCACGACGATAGAGGGGAGATGCCATATGGCGACCTGCCCGATTTGATTTCCAGTGATGAGGTAGCGGCGATCGGGAGAGAGTGCACTGCATGTGATGGCTGCCCCGGTGGCGATGTCCTTCAGGACCCGCAGCGAGGTGGTGGCGTTGGCGTCAAAAAAACGAATGTGCCCGTCCTCGCTGGTGGCGTACAGCACTTGCCCGATGGCGTTGAGGTTGATGCTGTGGGTGAGCATCAGCGCGCCGGAAATGATGACGTCCCCAGAAATGGACCCCTCCGTCATGCTATGGGAGAGGTCTTCTAGTGAGTGAAAAGCCCCGCCCCCAGCTTCACCCTGGCGGATGAGTGGGAACGCGCCAAGGCTGGAGAAGTTCATGGACAACTGGCTCTCAAAGGACGCTATCTGCACGGGTGGCTTTGCCGCGGATGCGCCAGCACCACCATTGCCACCACTTACAATCGGAGCTGCAGACGCTGTCGCTGCGTTGCTGGCAGTGCCGCCCTGCAGTCTCTGCGCCATATCATATACACGTATCACACCAAACCCGGCAACGGCGAGATGTCGGGTGCCAGGGAGAATAAGAAGGCAGTTCACCTGCGAGTCCTGGAACGTCAAGCTGCTTGTGGTGCGGCCAGAGGTGGCGTCCCAAACACGTATTTGCTTGTCATACGACGCTGATACAACCATCGCGGTGGACGACATCTAGCCGGAAAGCAGATCTACACTTACGTGCTTGGCTCACCTGTAAACAGAGTAATAAGGAACGAAATAATGTGTGTGTGTGTGTGTTGAGCTAAGGCTGCTCGTACGCAGTAATATACACTTCACTTCGAACTCAAAAGAACAGAAAACACAAACAATGGACGTATGAAGTGAAGACCGATACATTAAAAAACAATAGGTGGCTAGCTATTATGGCACAGCAACAACATGCCCCCCTATCTTCACACAGAGAGACACAGAAAGGCACCACGGTGCACGGGCACAGAGTTATCAACATCCACAACTTCCCTCATTTCCTTGTCATGCAATATAGTTCAACATTTGCACATATCCGATCGAGAAAAGTGTGACCGCCGCTCCCTCCCCCTCCCATTTCTCACGCATAGAGGTTCAGCTTGTGGCAGAAGTTGCTGAGTTGTTTGTAAGCAGCAGCCACACCCTTGTCACTATATATCTATTGATATACACAAGTCGAAAGCCCTGCACATTATAATACCGAAACAAATGCGGAGGAGAGGGGGGTGGGGAGCGATAGCGAACGGGGGAAGGGTGAGGAATACTAATAATAATATAATAATAACACAAAAAAAAATACCTGCAGTGCAGAGGCGAACACACGCACACACAAGCTTCACTGTTAGTTAGTTTTCTCATCCACACTTGCGTCCGTGTTCATGTCATGTTTTATTCCCTATTCTGCTTTACGTATAAAGCGAATATGCATTTTGGTTTTCTTCATGTTATTCGTTTTCTTCAGCACACGCACACACACATACACACAAAAACTCAAGAAACACTTGTGCCGTGATTCCGCAAGAGAGACTTATAATTTCCAATATTTGTCGTAATCGATGTGGAGGTGTGCTGAATGGAATACCGGCTGGCATTACGACCAATATATATATATATATATATATATACTACAATAACGGTTGTGAGAGCCAACTGAGGCGTTCATCACTGATGTTGGTCATCTGAGGTAAAATTGATGACTGGCGAATAAAAAAGAAAAGTCATTGTATTGTCTGTTGATTACAAATCGTTTTTTTTTTTCTCTCTCTTTCGTCATAATTCTATCACAATCACTTTTTCCTTGTGCATGTGAGTGTCTGAGTGTGTGTGTGTGTGTGTCTGTGCTTTGACCAAACACCAGGTTGCTTTACAGCGCATCTTCAAGTACATCACAATTAAAAAAAAAGAGAAAAAAAAGTAAGTCAGCGAAACACCATTACAAAGGAGAACAAACAAACAATAGAAATCACAAGCACAAAAACGAATCGTTCTAAACCCATCCAACAAGTAGAGAGGAGAAAAAATAAAACAAAGGCACGATGCACCGGCCAGTATACTGCCCATCCACCATATAATCACAAAGGCACTACTGAAATATCGTTGTCGTAAACACTGTTGATAAGAGGAATTTAAGGTCATCGGAAGTATGTGGCACGAATCACCCAGCCAGATGGTGGTGAAGAATATGCGTATGAACTAAGTGCATTTACAGGATAGGGAAGGGGGGGACATATCTACAGTAGCACGAACAAACATACGCACTCATACATAAAATAAAGGAAGAGGCAAGACAACGGCGCAGTAGAGAGAACTGCAATTCACTGTTTGTTTGTTTGTTTTTGTGCTTCCCCAGAAAGGGGGGGATGTCTGTGATGGAGAAGATAGAGAGCGTGTGTATGTGTGAAAATAAATACATACACGAGGAATAAAAGCATATAAATATGGCATGTCACAAACACATACAGACGCGCGCGCACTGTGAATGTCCACATATCCTCAATAAAATTGCTACTACATGGCGCCAAGATTCACCGTACACTACTCTGTCACTTTTCTTATCCTATACGGAAATGATACTTGTATATTCGGCCCTTGTCTTCTATTAGTTATACTCGCGCTATTGCCCTCTGCTTATCCCGTTCCTTTCTTCAGGACAGGGATACATATGTATAAGAGGCGCTCTACCAACCAAAGCAATTTACTGTTAGCAAAGGTAGAGGAACGGAAAAAAGAAGATGTAAAAAAATCATGATACCACACACATACGTTCGCGCACCACGCACACACAGACACAATAATGACATCCCCAAGAAAAGAAAAAAAAATTAAGAACATCAAAAGATAGAAATCTAATAATCGGCTGATTCACTCACTTTGATGATCTGCTTGTCGAAAACGCAGAGATTGTACTAATGATACGCTAGCTAAGGAGGGAAGATGTTGAGGGGGGGATTCACACAGTTTCTGAAACAACAACACCAAAAAGTAACTATAAAAAAAAGAAACACGTAACAGCAGCCCGCTGAGTGATTATATTTCCTCTTTCTGCGGAGACGAGACTGCTTGCTGCGTTGCAACCAGTACTTAAGAGAAGCAAAACTAACGTTCTCATGTGTTTTGATTCCTGAACAGATATGTATGGTAATAATGTAAGTGTGGCAAAGCGTATTGTGACCGCACAACTGAGCTTGATTGCGCGCGTACAAGTGTGACTATAAAGTAAAAACAAAAAGAAGATAGAATATATAAATATACAGCGATGCTGTATAACCACACACTCCAGCGCTGTCATGGCCTAAGTAGGGGGAAGGGGGACGAGAGGCGCGGACTACTTCCGAAATATTATTATTGCGATCTCAGCCGGTGGTACGATGGGCCGCATTGCGTCCCAACCCTTACAAACGCTTACCAAAAGAGGAAAGGAAAAAAAAACATGAAGGAATGAAAACAAAAAGATCATTAGCAAAAAGGCACAGTACCTCTTCACAGATGTGTTTCCCCGGCTTCTCTCTCTGTTTTGTTCTGCCAGTCATTCATCCCCTCATTACACAAAGGACACACATACATACACGCACACATTCTTGCAGCTTCGCCCCATCTCTCCCCTCTTCAAAAAAAAAAAGAAGAGACGAAAAAAAATCCACTCGTCAGTACTGATGATCCGTAGCGCATACACTCCATGCGTCCCCCCCCC
>JAODGE020011537.1:0-55064 GCA_027574965.2 Ecitophya simulans
AGTGTCGAATCCCTTTAAAAAAAGGCGAAAAAATTGCTGATTTCCAGAAAGACTAAAGGGACTACATTATCCTTTCAACATATAAAGTTTATCAATTCCATAACTTAAGAATTGCTATTTTTTGGTATGAACTCATCACCAACCCTTTGTTTGATATATTTACTCCTGGAATCTGCTTTCATTATCCTATCTAGGATTCCTTTCTTTTTGTTACTTGTTGTTCTGGATTCCTCGATTTTTTCACTATTTTCATCTGCTGGTTGTGGTTGGCCGTCTGATGCAGGTAAATTTTGTAAATGTTCATTATGTGTTAGTGCGTCATACAGTTCTTCATTCACTGTGTTATTGTTGTCAAGGAACACATCTGGGTGTTTTCCTAAAACCAAAACATTCATTATCCATTATGCAAAGATTCTTTGAAGCACAACTCACTTTTGAATGCTTCCAGCTTCTTTAACATATCCTTGTCTAATGCGTAGAGATTTCCCAATGTTGTATTTGTTTCCTGGGTGAAGTTTTCCAGAAGATTTGTTCCATTACATGGAAAGATGTCATTGATGAGTTTGAGGTCAGATGGAGCATATTTTGTTGTTAAAATCAGCTCATGTTGAGATGCAGAGTACTCAAATGCATTGTCATTTATCAATCTGTTAAGAATGTATTGTGGTTCCAAAGCATTGTCTTCCTTTACTTTGTGTAAGTATGTTTTGATTATTTCGAGCTCATTTAAGAGGATTTTGATCTTTATTAAGTTCCTAGAGCAGAACAAAAAGGAATTCTAGTTAGGTATATATTATTTTATGCTTCTAAGTACACCTACTTTATTGGCTGTTTATTGTAAAGGCTGTATAAAAGGTATAAACCTCCAGTTTGCGTAAATTTGCATTCAGGAATGAGAAAATACTTTTTGGCACAATACAGAACTAAATGTGTAAAGTGTCCTAGTTCGTATTCTCGGTACTTGCCACTAGAAAATATGGAATTAGTTGTTGCACATCAAGATTGTTGTAAAATTTATCGTAAATTTTGTTAAACTAACACAAAAACCAGGCCGAACTTAAGATCAGTCCAGATTTCTGCAAAGGAATCAAAACTGTAGGTGGAGTGCAGGACGAATCGTCTCAGGAACATTTCGCAATCCTCCTGAAACGCTTCCTGATATTCTCTGTGTTTTAAGACTGCGCCTTGCGTACACATTATTGAAATAATTCGCGCAAACCTTATAAATGTTCTTAATAGAAGAAAGGCTCAAGTTCAAATGTTAAGTGAGCATATAGAATATTTGATCGCATAGTTAATATAATTCAATTGTGCGATGGATTACGCGCATATTCATAACAAATTAGATAGAGTGAGAGGGAAATATTCTTTAGTTTTACGTGCGATGTCAATATACTTTATATGTTCTGCCCTTGGATCATTTGAATAGTGGATTGGGTAAATGCATGAACATAGTTGTGCGACAAAGTGCACACTTATACAATTTTGATAGAAAGAAGTGAGATGGTAATATATTTGATTTCTGCGTACATACTAGATGCGTTCTATATGTCAGCGGATCTTGTTTGGTTTTCTTCGACAGCTGGGACGCCTGATTTAGTTCGTAGAGTTAATTCTGTTCTTGTTGTTTTCGCTATTATTTGTTTTTCTAGTTGTTGGTGATGCCGAACGATTTGCACGTGTTATTCGGCGTGATTGCTTCCGGTGTATAATTTCGTTCAGTTTGTACACAACTAGCTGGTAACCTGATATTACACGTTGTTATCATATTCTTCTGGTTGCATCTTTTGCCATCGCTGCAACATCACTCATGAACAAAGAAGAAGAATTTTAAATAATTTCAAAATTGATGTTAAGTCATAGACGATTGTTTTTTTATCTTGCGGACACTATAAAGTTGTGCGCAACTTGCGGGAATGTGGGAAATTTGCACTTTACCATATTTTTTGTTATTTTTTCAAAATATTGCGGAAACGCGTCGTTCGATGCAATATCGCACACGTCGCGTCAAGCAATTTGTGAGTTCTTGTCGGGAATAATTGGTGATAAAAACCGTTGTTAGTGTACTGCGTTGTCCCGTAGGCACCGCTTAAAGTGCGATCGTAAAGATCTCAATAAACGGGTATTTTTTTCATTTTTCATTTTCTTAAACATTAATGTTACGGTAGTTTTACGTGTTTTGTTAATGTGCAAGAAATTATTGAATCTCGTGAAATTTTTTTATACGACGATATAAATGTTTGTTTTCAGATTTGTTAAAAATATGTATTCGGGATTAGTTAAATTATAACGCCAAAATAGCGTGTTATAATTTAACTAATTCCGAATATATTTTTTAAAAACTGGTACAATAAAAAACATAAATATAAGTTCCAACTTTACAATTCAAGGACGTCTATATGGCGTAGTGCGTGAGGCGTGCGGTTGCGATGCATGCCGGCCCGGGTTTGAATCTTACGACCGACGGGTTATTTTATGAAAAAGCCGTCGAAATCCACCGAGCGTCGCACGAAATTAAAGAATCCGAAAAAACTTAATAATTCGGAAATTCGAAAAATAATTCTAAATAATTCTAATTGTAAGTCAGAATATATGGATAAATATTTAAATTATTCGGAATGCATCGAAACTTCCCCTCCTAAAAAATAAATCGAAATCCAATGTTAAATTTACGGAACATTATCTCAACTAATATTAACTCTAAGCAAAATTGCTTAGTACCATTCGAATCTACGTTCAATTCTGCGTCGATTAAGCATGTTTAATTGGATATTTAATTTTAGCAATTTTTTGAAAATGTGAGAAGAGGTACCTCTTCTCACATTTGCCAAAAATCGAATGCAATGTTAAATTAGCGAAACATTATCTCAACTAATATTAACTCTAGACAAAATTGCTTAGTACCATTCGAATCTACGTTCAATTCTGTGTTGATTATGCTAGTTTATTTTGATTTTTAATTTTTGCAATTTTTTGAAGAGAGAAGAGGTACCTGTTCTGCTATGGCATTACGCTAACAAGAAATTGTAATTTTCTGCAAAACACCCAAAAATATAAGTTCCCAAACTGCCACCAGGCTTCCATTCTAAACTTCCTCTTAAAACGACGTTGCTTCACCATGCTCGTTCTTTGCTCTAGAATCAATCATTCGCACTGCCGATATAATCTTTCATGACGTCCTTCTACCTTTCTCTTCTCTCTTTCTCTCTCTCTCTCTTCACAATTTTTTTGCTTCAATTCCTACTTATTGTTTGTTAGTCCGCCAACTGCTTTTGTGTTCGTACTGCTCTGGCTGTAGAACCAATGGTCGATGGCCACGTAGCCAGGTTTATCCTCTGTACAAAAAATAAATACCACTACCGTGGAATTTGAAACTTTTGGTGGTGGCGGCGCGTGGGTTGTCGGACATCCGGCCGTTCTAATGTCAAACGCCAATGCGGCAATTACGAAAGAAATTGCGTGTTTTAATTAACGCGTCGAAACAAAAGCGTCGAGCCGCCAACATATTGCTCTTCGGGATAACGAAGCGAACGACCGGCTCGAGCGCGCTCATAATCGGACGGGCGCACGCCGCATATTGATGACAGCCCAATTGAAAATATTAATATTATCGCGCCACCGCCGCGGCGCCGACGAGGGCGGCATTGTGCGGGCATGTCGTCCATGCGCGCGCGCCACGATTCGAAAATTCCAGCGCGCCATTTAAAAACTTATTGTCGATCAGCGCCGAGGCGTCAGGCCCGACGCCGCCGTCGCCGCCGTCGCCGCCGCATGATAATTTCGGATAATCTGCCGCGGAACGGCGAACAGACAGTTCGGCAACAAGAACACCGGAGCGCGATGCGACGCAGTGCGGCATGCCAACGTGGGGATGATTATGCGCGAAGACAAGCCGGTCCATCAACGGCAGCTCGCCCCGTAGAAGGCGTTTTGTCAATTATTGATGCGCGGTGCGCGCGTAAATGGCGCTTGATTAGGTGTTTGCCCGGGTTTACTCGTCGCGCACTCTTTTGCCGCGAGCTGCTCCAAACCGGACCGCGCCATTTTACGAATTTATTTCATTGCGATAGCAGTGCATTTCGGCGGAAAGGCGACGCGGGCCCGGCGTCGACGATGGCGTTATGAAAATATGGGTAGCGTTTAAGTCCGCGTTCGGGCCCGCGCCGATGATTGACAACAATTTCGAGCATGCTGGGCGAATTATCCCGCGTCGGGCGCACGTGTCGCACATCCGATATTGACACACGTTGTGCACGAGGACACGTCAATGGCATCGATGTCGCTTGTTTTCGAAAGTTCAACGACGGTTCGCGCGCGTCATTATGATGCGCTCGCACGTGATTGAGATATAATTAAGCTCGCAGCGTCGTCCGGGCACGCTCCTTAAGTAAACCGACGGCGACGCTGCCAACTGAAGTGCATCAATTCGGCTCGCGCAAGCAGACGGCGCCGTCCAGGAACATTTGATACTGCGCGCTCGCCGACGTTCAAACAAGATGATTGATCTGTCCACGCCGATCGGCCGGAAGCCATCTCCTCCCCCGACAATAAGCCTACTACTAGCGACGACGAGTGAATCTGCGTTGAAACCGCCGACGGTAAACAACATGTGAAATTGCGCTTTGTGCGACGCGTCCGCCGATGCTCTTCGATTAAGCGCGCGCGCTTTCTCGTGGGTCGTCGACGTTCCGAGTGTTCTTCCGCGAGCCATGCATGAAATTGTACCGCGGCCGCTGCGTGCATGACGTTTCGGCGCGCTGCCGACGAGATCTTCAATCAGGATTCGCGCCACGCCGCCCCAGGTGATTAATTCGAAGCGTGTTAAGAGATTCGGGCGCGGGCGGCCGGCGGGACGCGCGCTGCGGTCGCGACAAGACGGAAGGCCAATTTCGGCACCGCAACATCCTGTTGTTGCGAGCCTGTCGTCTGGTCAAGCCCGCCTCCGCCGCTCGCCGCCCCGGCGTGGTCGTCCAATCGTCGTTGGCAATTATCTAACTTCTAATCGCGCGCGTATTTCATGCGGCGCGAACTGTCGACATGATTAGATTTTTTCCATTTGCGCGTGTTGCCGTAAATTCGACGTCGCGATACGCGAAAACCTTAAGCGTCGTGCCTGCTTGCCATTTATCGTTAACGCAAAAACACCGAGCGATGAAAATCGAAAATCGCAGGTGTCGATGCATTTGAAATCCAAAGAAGAGACAATTTAAGCACGCACGGCACGTTTACTCCGATGAAACATCGAAACTTTGCAACGAAACTTTCGCCGAAGACTTGAGCTGACTAAGGGGAAGAGTTGAAAGATGCCTTTGGAACTTGAAACAAACCAACTTCCTTACGCCGCAACTTTCGAACAATTAGTAAACCGAGAAGTTTGATATTCTAATGAATCAAATGGCGAAGAATGTATAGCTACTTACATTAATTACCAACTTTGTCTCACTGTTAGGTATTGAGTTGATAACCAAACGGCGATAATCACGACGACCGGATGCGTGCAGTTAGATTAAAGTTGACAAGTCCATCGCCGATTGGCAAACGTGTGCTCGATTATTGCGCTACCGGTAATCATCAACGGGGCGGTCGGTTGGCTTAATTTCGCCCGTCGGAAGTTGGTTCAATCTCTCGTGCGCGGATTAAAGTTGATGCGAAGTGAACGTTCGCCGAACGAGCACAGCGGCGCAGGATCAAGCGAGTTCGGGTCGGTCTTCGCGCGCGGCGCCGGCGAAGAACTGTCGGAACGCGAAGTCGCCGACACGACTGTTGCCGCCGCCGCCGCCGCCGTCGCCGGCGTCGCCGCGAGGCCGTGCGCCCGATCGTGCGCGTGCACGTCGCTCCGCGCGCGCGAAGACCCGCCGATGCCCGGCGCCTCCGCCATCGGATTGCCGCGCCGCCGCGCAATCATTATCGGCGCTAATTCGCTAATTATTAGCGAACATTCCATCGTCCGCGCGGCGCCACGAAGCCGCGGCGCAATAAAAGCGCTATCGGCGTCATATCAACCGGCTGAAATGTTACCCGTCTAATCGGCGCGCGCGGGGCATCGTTTGATTGCCTGCGAAATCGCAGTTTGTAATTTTATCATATCAGCGCCGGCGGTCGCAAAGAAATTAAAACCGAGCGCCGGTTGCGTCTCGCGCGATAAACGCGCAGCCGTTAAAAAACCCACCGCCGGTCGGACGAAAAGCAGCCGCCGACGCGTCGCGAAATTGTTGGATTTGATTAACTTTTTCGAAGGATACGCAGTATTAGAGTTTGCGCGACGCGCAAAAACGTTGCAAATTCATTAAATAGAAAATTAATTTTCTACAGCGCGACAAACAGCGCACACTGAAGACGAACGTTACCGCGCACGGGATGAAGAGGCGCTACAATTCAAGGACTAATTACGTCGGGATGCTGAAAAGCATGACGTAATGCTATGATTTGTTTACGGCGCGCCGCTTCACGTGCGATTTTCAACATCCGTCCACACCGAAGACGTTTTACAATCTCGGTCGGACGTCGAAATGGCGAGCACACGTTTTAAATGCTCGCCGACGGCCGGCGGGAAACTAAAACTGCGCGAAAACAACGTCAACGCCACACTGGCGGTAAGCGGTAAGACGTAACGTTTTACGAACACCTCGGCATTACCGACGCTACTGGGCAACAAAGTGTATTGCGATTAAATCTTCTCCGAGTGAGTCTCTCAATTGCGCTCGGCTTCCGCGCGTACGACTGCACGACGGAAAAATTGCACAAAATTAAAGTGGCATTGTTGCGTTGTTAACGTTATTGCGAATGAAAATATCTCGTTTATCGTTTTTTCGTCACATTAGAAGGCTTAACGAGCCACCGTCGGTTATAGTCGCAGTTCGCGCGTCGCGCGTTTGCAGCGCGTCCGGTTTTAATTGGTTCTTCGTCGTTTCAAATAATCGAATGCATTTTATCGGAGCGCACAGATTCGAAGACTTTCTAATTGTTGCACTGGAAGAGCCTCAGACGTAACAGAATTCAATTTGGGGCAAGTTCGGCATTCGCGCGATCGAAATGCAGTGTCGCTTGAATTTTCATGAATGCGTAGCTTGGCATGCGCCCCATACGCGAACGTTAGTTAGATTTACTCACTTGAACGCGCAATATGTTCAAATGGACCGTCCATAATGCGACGTGGGCAAATACGAACGAACTCGCACAGAACCACCTCTACATAAATTAATTTCGCTGCTTGTTCCGCGCGCGCAATCGCGCACAGTTCGCGCGCGACGTCCTGGGAATATGCGCCTCGACGAAATGCGGATGGCGCGTGCAATTTTAAGAACTGTCGACCGGACAATTTGCCAGCGTCGTCGTCGCGGCCCTTTGCGTCGTAATAATTGACGCGTTCACTTATCTATTGCCGTTCAGACGTTCTTCCGCCCGCTCGCGTCGATCGGCGCTTTGTTTACGCATCGCTACGTGGACTTCAAACGTTCGGTAAAATATTTGCATTTCGTTATTCGCGCTCGGCAAACGTCCGGCACTCGGTTTCCGCGAATCGACGACGACGACAATTCGCAAATGATCTCTGGCCGCGAATAATTGCTCGTTGTTCGCGGCGTCGCGATTAAATCGTTCGAATTGCGTCGAAAAAGTGTGCGACGATGCGCTCGCGATAAACGAGCGGCATGCACGACGCCAGAAACTGCACGCCGCATGCGAAAAATGGCGCTTCGCACACTCCGCAGAGCGCCAATGAATGTTTTCCGCCGCGTCGTGTTCAATTGTCAATTGCCTGCGACGGCGAGCGTCTTGAAAATTCGTTCGTCGGCCGAGCGCGATGACTGAAAAGCGCCGACGTCACAGCGAAATGCGTAGCAAACTGCTGCGAGCGTCGTCGGAGAATCGCCGCAATTAGTATGCATTGGTATTGCCGGAACGTGCCGGAACATTTATAGACATTATGCACGCGATTGCAGTCCACACGACTGTGAATAACTCAAGGCGACGGGCGAGGGTGGGAAAAGTGCCGCGCAAACCCCGGGCGCAAATGAACGCTTCACCACGCAACTAATAAATAATATATATATTAATAAATCCCATTGTCGTTTAGACAGCCTTCAGAAACTTCCGAAACGCGCGACTGAACCGTTCATTCTTTCTTTATTTATGATCATCAGCTGTCAAACTGTTTACTGATTATAACGTTTTTTTTGGTGATCTATAAGTAATATTCATAATTATTCATACTCGACGCTTTGCGAAAACGTTTGCCATTAATTATGTTTAATTATGCTTGAAAAATATTAGAATTTATAGACATTTTTAACAATTCAAAAATACGTATCCATCATTGTTCATTTTTTTATCGATTGCCAAACGAGTCGCAATCGTTGAAGATTTAATGGCGTGTTTACGATGGAAATACAATTGGACAAAGTAGTATTGTGCGAACGATTAGAAGACGCAAAAAAATTGAATTTGCAAAAGTTGCAGGGTGTAATTCTTCGTCGACTGAAAATCGGTTCCGGTTACGAATTGTTTCGAAGTTCGTGACAAGACAACTGACTTCTCGTGCGCGTTGGCTCAAATAGCAATGCATTGTACGAAGATGCGGGTTAAGTCCATGCGTAGCACCATTGCCAGCATCGCATTACCAATTAATATAATGACGCAGGTGGCGCGAGCCATTTTGCACCTTACACCGCACTCGCCACGTGCGCATCGGACGTGGAATCGGAAAAAGGAATACGACACCCTCCAAACTTTGATATCGGAACTCGAATACGCGGCGGTGCGCACAAAGGACCGCGATCGTCGGAGCGCCCAAGTCGCTAATTGAAATCTGATAAGATAATACAAGGCAATAATCTATAAACTTTCATCAATACGTCTCGTCGAGCCTTACGAACGCTCGGGTTCGGTTAGCGCCGGATGCTGCAGACAATAAGTCCTGTCCGCGGCCGGGACTCGAAGCCCAGTCGGAACATGCAATTAGGATACGTATTTATTAGATGCGCGGTAAAGCACGACTGTGGTGCGTTAAGTTATGCAAGGCTAATAGAGGTACATGTTAACCCCACGAAAATTATCGATTATTATCGGTTATTACAAATCGACGTGTGTCAATAAAGCAACACTAAAATTGGTTCAATATCGATTGTAACGTTACGCACTGGACAGCAAATTAAAGTAATTTTCTCCGCACAACGCTGCAAAAAAATCCAATTAAATTAATTTTTTTAAATACCACGGAACGTTTTTGTCGGTTTGCGCACAAACGCGCATGTACAAATGGAGCAACAGTTTAGATGCATACAACAAATGCCAATTTTCATCGCAAGGTCAGCTGTAATGAACGCAAAGTGCAGCTCTTTTTGGTTTCGCCGCTAATTACGCTAAACCTTGACTTCGCATGATAGCAAAACGCTTAGATAAAAACATAATGACAACATTCAAATAAGTCATTGTAATGATAATGAGGCATGCTATCAAGTGCAGAGGTCAAACATCACGACGCGACGCGACAGTCTCATTACCTATCAGAAATTGTCGCCGTGGATTAATGGCGAACGTTTGATTACGACTTTTTGCCGCCGAATCGCCTGCGTCCGCATTCGTGGATTATTCACGCACATTCGCCGACGATCGCCTGCGACCTTTCAACAATAGCTCAAATTGAACTATGGCTGGCATAAACAATGCCGGACGGATGGATTTAAATCGGCGGCGTGCGCGAGCAATCGGCCGATTCGTATTGTGACATGCATGTTGTCCATAGAAAACGTCTCTCGCGTTTACAAAACCACGTGGAAAAGATAAGAAAAACGCTTGCGTAACGACGTTGATGACTATTTGTTGAAGCCGCACACAATCACGTTGATTGCGTCGCTCGGTGCGAGTTGGGCGTGTAAGTTTAGAACCGCCCGGCAGCGCTGCGCGGGCCGATTCGTAAACGATTCGAAAAACTAGCCGACTTGTCCAAGACGCGACGTTATCGCGGAGCGCGGCGCGGGCGCCGATACGCGACGCGCGACGTCGCGCGGCGGCGGCGGCGCGCCGTCAGTTTAAAACGCACCGCCGACGATTGTCTGCGCGCAGTAGCCGACCCGCTGATGGTTTCCAAACACGACCGAATTCAGTGCCAGCGATACGAGACCAGCGCCGCTCGTGTGTGTGTCCATCTGCTGGCGATCGGTGCGTTTGCGTGCCATTAGGAAGTGAGTACGCGAGCGCGTTTTTCTCAGCCGCGTTCGCGAGCCGCACTCGTACGCGGCCCGCGGCGCGCTGCATCGATTTTTCGCGCGCGTCGCGCTCGCGAGCTCGTCGATTCGTCGCGGCGAAATTTTCCGGTGGATTATAACAAATTGAGCGAGATTAAACTCAATTAACACGTAACGCCGACGCGAAGAGCAGCAACACGCAGCATCAAAGTAGGTTCGCCGCCCTGAGCTTTTCACTAATCGAGCTTGTTTCAGCTGGTTTCAGAACTATCGCCCTCCGATATTGAAATATTTTGCCCATCGCCTTTCAATGTCGGAATGTCGAGCAAATATCAGTTTAATTGGACATGGGAAAATTAATTGCATGTGCAGTTCGATTGTTGATTTTACGTGCATGAATTGAATATAATTGACGTGCAGGTTTCATTTAATATCACTGCAAGTAATATTTGTAAAATCCTCTCGAATTTGTCGGCATGTTGTATTTGCTTATCTTTTTCGGTTATCAAGCATTTTTTCATTATAAAGTTCACAGACGTGAACTGCTTTGTTTACTCCAAACTATCATGTATTTATATATCAATTATTGCCCAATTTACTGAAGATTGCAAGTTGCGTATCGTGCAAATACAAAGAGTAAAGTTCGAACCGGAATCTGAAAATAGTCGTGTTTCGCGTAAAAAAAAAATAACCGTATCGTTAACGAGGTTAGTTGTTACTCTATAAATTACAAGCACGCACACACAAACAAACATGCCACTTTAAAACCAGTTCCAGCACCCGAGCGGCGTATGTAATTGCGCTTGTTTTATTAATATTTCAGACTCCTTCGTTCGTCATGGCGTCCAAAGTGGTGTCCCGAGCCCGCGCCGGCTTCGATTCGGGACGCACCCAGTGCGTGCCGTTCCGGGCACTACAACTCAAAGCCCTCCTTCGCCTCTACGTCGAAAACAAACAAGATATGATGAATGCCCTCCGCGCGGATCTGCGCAAAAGCAAGATGGAGGCGTGCCTCACCGAAGTTGACTTTCTTATCAATGACGTGAAGTTCACCCTGGATCATCTCGAGGAGTGGGCGAAGCCCGACGCGCCCAAGAAGGGCGTCGTCAATATCTTGGATAAACTTCGCATCGTTCATGATCCCTACGGGGTGGTGCTTATCATCGGGGCGTGGAATTATCCCTTTCAGCTCTCTTTTCTGCCTTTGCACGGCGCCATCGCGGCGGGCAATTGCGCCGTCATTAAGCCCTCCGAAGTCGCGCCGAAGTGCGCCGCGCTTGTGGCCGACCTCATACCCAAATACTTGGATCAGGACTGCTTCCACGTCTACCTGGGCGGCGTTTCGGAAACCACCGCGCTGCTGACGGAGCGTTTCGATTACATCTTCTACACGGGCTCCGCCGCCGTCGGAAAGATCGTTCACAAAGCTGCGAACGAGTACCTCACGCCGGTCACTTTGGAACTGGGTGGAAAGTGTCCCGTATACTTGGACGACATGGATGACGTCTCCATAGCAACAACCAGGATCATGTGGGGAAAACTTCTGAACTCCGGCCAAACTTGCGTCGCGCCCGACTACATCTTGTGCAGCAGTAAGATGCAAGACAAGTTCGTCGCAGAAGCGAAAAAAGTCCTGAAGCGTTTCTATGGCAAGAACACGAAAAACTCCCCGGATTTGTGTCGTATCGTCAACGAGAGCCACTTCAAGAGGATTTCGTCACTTCTCCAGAACGCCAAGGTTGCCGTCGGTGGAAACGCGGATGTAACTGAGCTGTACTTCGAACCGACAATTCTGATTGACGTCAAACCAACGGATCCCATCATGGCGGACGAGATCTTTGGTCCAGTGTTAGCAATCGTACCAGTGGATAGCATGGAGGAAGCCGTCCGGTTCGTCAAATCCAGGGAGAAACCATTGGCTTTCTATGTGTTCTCCAATAACCAGAAAAACATCAGGCTGTTGACCGAAACCGTCTCCTCTGGTGGCATCTGCGTGAATGATACCATCGCGCACATTTGCGTAGACTCCCTGCCTTTTGGCGGTGTGGGCATGAGTGGCATGGGCGCATACCACGGCAAGGCCAGTTTCGATACCTTCACACACAACAAAAGTATCCTCATTAAAAATTTGAGCTTGCTCGGAGAGAAACTCACCATGATGAGATATCCACCGTATACTGAGTCTAATCTCAAACTTTTGTCAATCGTCATGGAGTACCGCAAGGGCGTGTCATTAAAATATGTGCCATATTTCATTGTTTTTTCCGTTGGTTTTGGCACAGCTTGGCTGGGAAATTATCTGTACTCTCGCCGATGCAACTAAACCATACCATAGATTGTTACCAAGGGATATTTTGTTAAAATAAATTAAATTTTGGCCAATTGTGCTGACCCATCAAAACGCAAGTTACATTGAAACAAGTTTATATTCATCAGAAAAGCAATATATATTGACAAGAATTTTCAAGGGACCAAATTAATTTCTTCTGGTTTCTTCCTCTTCTTCTTCTTCTTGTTTTGTCCAGTTAGGGAATATAGTTCTGAAACAATGGAAAGAAGTTGTACTACTAGAAATAATACAAATTGATAGGTAGCGCAGCTGGACATTACTCACCTGTCTTCATTGTTAGGATATCGTTATAATCGTGTGAATCGGGATCGATGTGATGTCGTTTTTATTATCTTCTGCTATACCGAACGCAAGTTAACGAAGAAAAGCGCAAAATGAGGCGCTATTAATGGAACATTTTTTTTTTGTTTTTACTCACGCGCATTTAAATATATATATTTTTTTGTTATTTTTGCAACGACCGAGTTCTGTCGTATGTGACGTATATGTTGTTTGTGCTTACCAAACGCGAAACTATTTTTTTTTGTTTTCGTTCTAATCGCAATTAGAATTTTACTCTTTTTTTTGAGTTTTAGATTGTTTGTGAACTATAGGGTGGTGTAAACTAGAGCAAGGTTTGAACATTCTGAAACATGCCATGTACGTCCTACCATCAGGGATCTATCAACGGACAGTATCTGCCTAGGGTGGAGGACGATAAGAGTTTTACGTCACTGTCAATTGGATCCTTCAAAGTTGTGGATGCGCGCGATGTCAGCGCGGGATGGGGCGGAGAAGGTGGTGGTCCATCCGGTGACGCTGTTCACGGACATCTTGATTCTTCGAGGGATCTTCGCCTGTTAGGTTCTGTTGGGTTAGGCGCAGTCAAAATAGGGGTAAACTGAAGAGGAAGGACGCCCAGATTGCGCAGGGCATCATCGTGCAAGGTGTTGGGCGAGCGACGAATGCCTTCCGCACGTTTCTATGAATCTATAACCACAGATAGGAATTTGATTTTACCTAGAGCAACTAACGTTACTGACTTCACTAACCAATGGCAACATTTTCTAGTACTCTATAGAATTATCAACTAAAAAAATCAATGTTCTACTCTCTTACCAACTTACTGAGCACTAAGAATTTAGGTGTTGTCCCGAGGCGGACATGCCACGGAATGATTGACTGCCGAGTTGCGATGTCTGAGGTTAACTTTTCCATGGCTATCCAGATTTTTAAGTCGATTCAGTCATGCCAACTTCGACTTTCTAGGAGCATTTGAGACATCCCTAGATTTTTAAAGGTTGGCACGCCTAATTGGCTTTACTTAAAGTTCGGTTCTGCAAGCGGTGGCGCCATCACCGTCATCAGCGAACGCAATTTACGCATCTTAATTAACGTGCGTTGATCAAAACTGCAAACTCAATCGGCACAGCCACGTTTATTCGACGAATTAATTGCTATCTTCCTTATCTCCATCCGCTTCTTCGCTGTCGTCGTCCTCGCCGTCGTCGCTTGCATGCACCTCGAAGAATTCCTTCATGTCGACCCGCGCAATCGGTTCGACTTCTTCGGTGCATCCCCTTGGCACGCGCATGATCTTCAAAATCTTGATTTCGTTCTCGGTGACGGCGGTTTGGAAGAAGGTCCAGGTGAAGTGGTCGTGATCCTTTTTCGGCTCGTCGGGCGGCACAATGCCGCGGGTGTACAACACGCCAGCGAGCATGCGGAGTCTGGTGATGCGTCGCGGTTCGCATTTGTTGCACTGGATCAGCACTTCGTTTTCGAGCGGCTCGTGCTCCGGCGGGTAGGGAATTTTTTTCTTGTACCGCTTGGTGCGATCCCTTCTGTAGGCGCTGATTCTCATCTTTATCAAGTTGTCCACGCAGATGCGCATGTCCCTTCGGAGTATCTCCATGCGGAGGGCGCGCCTCACTTCCAGGATGCACGCGCGTAGTCGTACTATTAGAACCTTATACTCCACCAACTCGGGGTCGTCTTCGATGTTTATATAGGGATCAAGGGGATGCACGTACTTCTTCTTGGGTTTGGCGCCGGCCTTCGACGTCTTCCTCTCGTACGGCATCTTGTTCGCGCGAGGTTTCGAGCGTCTCTGGTAGAAGGATAGACATAACAAAAGCTAACTTGATTTTTGGACTACATACCGCCTACTAGGATTTTTCCCGTGGCATGTTTACACTTCCCACTACTGACACATTTCGTCAGCCACTTGATGCATCGATTCCAACCAGAATTTAAAGACACTTTTAATACTTTCTAAGAACATCGCATCCAAACTTTGCTCCTAATTTTTTGGTTGTTAGAATAAACTCGGTGGAAATTCAACGACGATACGAATGCCAAGTATTTGAATCTTACATGCAACCACCTCACCATACTCTTCTAATGTTCGCGGGAGGTTTCCTAACTGCGCAGTTCCCGAAGACACTGTGAAATTGTGAGCAAAAGTAAAATGAATGCCATGGAACAGTCTTGGTTGGTAAAAGTGAATGCATAAAACTTAAGTGTAACTACGAAATTATATTTATTTCATGTACAGACCGCCACGGAAAGTAAATGAAGCTCTCCTCGCCCCCAGGCCAAACAGGTACGCCCAGCGTGTCTCGTACAACACAATGCTGCGTGTGTTATTTTATTCAACAGAACTCAAATCAATTAAACACGCCAGTTGGTAAAGGTCACAATTAGTTAATAATATGCTACGCCTGCGCCAACCAGCAACATCGCGGATCGCCCGACTCAAATGTACAAAGTTGAAAGATTGAAATCGCCATGTCACAATTTAACAGCTAAGACCTACATACGCGCCACGCCTAGTGATAGACGTCCTCTTTGTCGGCAACGTATCTGACGATGTCGCACGGCTTGAGGAGCTTCTCGGCGTCGGCGTCGGGGATCTCGAAGCCGAACTCGTCCTCCATGGCCATGATGACTTCGACGTGATCGAGCGAGTCGAGGCCCAGGTCGTTGATGAAGTGCGAGTCGAGCGAGAGCTGTGGAGCAGAGGACACATGAATGCGCGCACATCGCGGACGGGTCTCGGGCGGTCGCGCGTCTCAAAGAGTCGATACTGTCACCGCTGTCGGCGCGTTACGTTTACCTTGCCCGGATCGACTTTGTCGTAAAGCTGCAGCACGAGCAGCACACGGTCGGTAATGAGTTTTAAACTGAGCGGCGGCTTGGCACTGTAACACCGCTCGAGGGGTGACAGCAGGACGCTCTGAAAAAATGAGAATTCCTTTTATTACCTTGTCGGCCGTGACCTTATCATAGGAAGCGCACACTTTCAGGACGCGCTCCTTGATCTCACCCTCGGACAGTTTCGCTTTTACAACTTCAGGTGAGTACATGCGATATTGCATCTATACAGATAAATAATACACAGTACGTAAGAACAATGCCTGCAATTGTAGTAATTAGCACACAATTCATATCGTTTTGCTGCATGCATGACTCTCTCGCGATCCGCTTGATGTTGCTAAATCTCGTATATTTGACCACCGCACATGCTCTGCTTTGTTAGTAATAAAATCAGTTTGCCAGGTGAGCGCACGCATAACGGGTTTGAGGTTAAGGTAAAATTATGTAACATGCAATCACATTTTCGGCAAAATTTCGCGGCGCACAACATGCCCGGCCGGCGATAATCGCCGAGTTGGGCGTTTAGGTCCTCGGCAGGGTGCGGGCGATGAAGAAACGCATAATTATTGAGGGATAATTACCGTGCTGGGTGCGAGTATCTGCGTCTGCAGGTGATTTCGTGTGAACTTCGCCACGGCGAACGTTGCCGGCCGCGACGCGTACGTCCGCAAGAAGCTGGCTTGCCGGCTCACCAGACGCAGACTCTTCATCAGACCGGCCATCGTGACTGTGATTCGATAAATTATTTAATTTATTATGATGTGCGACGAGGCGAGCTCGACGCAAGCGAGACTAGTTTGTACGCCCCCTTACGGCAATCGCACGCAACTCTGCGTCGTGTGACGATGAAGTCCGAACGAAATTTAAATTATGATTAAATCAATCGATTTAACATTGTTGTTATTAATACTGTTTTTGTAATAAACCTTAATATTTTTTGTGAGCTACTGTAAACGATTAGTTTTTGAGTTATGTTCAGTGAATCGAGTCGATTTGTAAAAGTCTGACAGTGTCATTTGTAACTTAACGTAGGCAACTTCATTTGCACCGAATGTATCAGAAATAAACGAAATAAAGAACGTTTTCTTCCAGGTTATAACACCAAAACAAGCAAGTTGCCATCGGCTGCTCAAGACTAATAACCGATTGTCCGATACTAACATGCGTTCGGTTTAAATGTGCACCGTGAGCCTCGAGAACGATAACGAACAATGAATCTGCGAGACAATCCGCACGGCAACGGATTGCTTTACATGGGCTTCAATCAGGATCACGGTGAGAACTGCACCGCATTCCCGCTTGCGGTGCAAGCCTGCGGCGCCTGCGGCCGCCCTACATGTGGATGCCTCCAGGTTGTTTCTCCTGTGCCACGACGAACGGCTTCCGCATCTACAACTGCGACCCGCTAAAAGAAAAGGAACGCCGGGAATTCGACAATGGTGGCTTGGGCTATGTGGAGATGCTGTTTCGCTGCAACTACCTAGCTCTAATTGGTGGTGGATCCAAGCCGCTGTATCCAACCAACAAGGTGATGGTCTGGGATGATCTCCTCAAGAAGACAAGCTTTGGTTTGGCCTTCAATGGACCAGTATTAGCAGTAAAACTGAGACGAGACAGAATTTGCGTAGTCTTAGGTGAAAGCGTTCATTGGTCACTAAACGTTTGGTGTTTTAATGCATCTGGTTTGATTGCAGAGGGTGTCATTAAAGTATACACGTTCACGCACTCGCCCCAGCAGCTGCATGTCTTTGAAACCAGTCCTAACCCACGGGGATTGTGCGTCTTGTGTCCCAACAGCAACAACTCCCTGCTGGCCTTTCCCGGCCGGCAAACCGGATACGTTCAGCTCGTAGACCTGGCGAATACGGAAAAGGCCGCGCTGGACATACCCGCCCACGAGACGGAATTGATTTGCATAGCGCTTAATTTACAGGGCACGCGATTGGCCACGGCGAGCGAGAAGGGCACGCTCATTCGGGTGTTCGACACCGCGCAGGGGAACAAAATCGCCGAGTTGCGGCGGGGATCGCATCAGGTACTTTACGTGGAAGCTAGCTTAGGACGAAGCACCTCAGTACTTTGTAACTTTGTACAAGGAAGTTGTTCTCTCAGGCGACGATCTACTGCATCAACTTCAACAGCGCCTCGACGTGCTTGTGCGTGTCGTCGGACCACGGCACCGTGCACATCTTCGCCCTGGACGACCCGAAATTGAACAAGCAGTCGTCTCTCGCCAACACGGCCTTCCTGCCGAAGTACTTCTCATCCAACTGGTCGTTCTGCAAGTTCACGGTGCCGAACGGCCCGCCGTGCGTTTGCGCATTCGGGAGTGATAATTCTGTTATTGGTACGTACCGGATTAATCGCGCCTCTTCGTCCGTCGACGCGCGCTTATCTGCGTTTATCGTTTTAGTGATTTGCGCCGACGGCTGCTACTACAAGTTCATGTTCAACGTCAAGGGCGAAGCGACCCGGGAGGTGAGCGCGCAATTTCTGGAACTGACTGAAGATTCCTACTGACTCGCGGCGAACGAATTTCAAACGAAACATTTGTAAGCGTACTGCATGAGTACATCCGTTGGCATACAATACAATTGATCGGCACGCACGATTACGAGCACAGCGTGCACGTGTTTGGTGTTTACTCCTAGGCGTAGACTAGATTTATTCAAACGACGAAGCGAACAAAATTGCAATAAGTTTCGTTGATTAAACCGGCGATCAGGGGGAGGGGGGTGGATATTACGAAATTATGTCTGGGCGCACAGAATTTGATTATGCGAATTGTTATTGTTGTTGCCGCTTAATTTACTGGTGATTTGTTTACTCATCTCGGCCGTTCGCGAGTGGTTGATCGATTCCTTATCGTTTTTTACGCAAACGGCTACGTTGTAAGTATGACGCTGAATTCTGTCTATCGGATGCGTTTGAGCTGCTAGGCACCATACGTATATTTACTCGATACATACATATATTTTTATGAATTAAGAAATAAATATTTTAAGACGGCCATGTCGTAATATTCGTGTATATAGTATGTTAAAGATATGAAAGACAAATAGCAAATAACATTAGTATAAACAAAAAAATGCTGGCAACACTTGACTTGGGGTTTGACCTCAACAGAAGACACGTATGCATAGTTCACAGATCCTCGTCGTAATCATCGGTTTGAATGGATTTGTCTACTTTCGGGACGAGGCGCTTGCCAAATGGTCGGATCGGGGGGCGACATTTGACGTCGCACATTTTGTATCTCTTGATTAGCCTGTCTTCGACGTCGCCCTCGATTGCCGACCGGCTCCGCTTCGAGTACGGCGTCGAGGTGGACGCGTCGTTGTGCAACTCGGTGGTGTTGAGGGACTTGACGAATTTGTTGAACATGGTCGTCACTGACGCCCAAACGCCAGTTTGCGGGGCCGAGGCGTCATAGCTAGTTCCGGCGTCTTGGACGGGATAGCAACAGTCTGCAATAGTGCTACACTGGATAGGGCACATCTTGCGATAAGCGCACGTACCTTACCGTCGTGCGACGATTCGAAGGAGATGTGATGGCTGCGATTGGTGTTCTGCGCGATTACGGCAATGTCCTCTATTTCTATGCTATGGTTCAAGGCCGACATCCAAAGGGTTTCGTTCATCGACTGACTGCGTCGCTTGCGCTTGGCTCCCTCCGGTTCGGACTTGCTGTTTGGTGCTGACGCGTGAATTTCGTTCGTGCTGTTTTTGGCACTGTGATAACTGGAATCTGAAACGGCACGAAGTGCATGATTCCGTGCCTCTAGTGGAGGTGCGCGGTAGGAATAAAATTATAACTTACTTTTTTCGACTAATGACATTGATCGCGTGAATTGCGAATCTACAACGTAACACAGTGTCTTCATTTTCATACCGCCGTCAAGTTCATACTTCACGCCTCATTCTTACCATTCAAACGCATCGAGTTCTTCAGCGACGACTTGAGAAAGTCGGGGTTCTTGCGCGGTTTACGCATGTTATCTATTGCGGACGGGGCGGGTGTCATCGAAAAGGTGACCCGCTTGCCGCTGTTCTCCTTGCGAGTGGTCTCCATGGGCGTTTCGTCATTTTGAAGCCGGTTGGCTTCCACCGGCGTGATGCCGTTTACTTCCATCTTCATCTTGGATACGAATGGAGTGCTGGTAATGATACCGTCCGTGGACATGGTTGCCACCGTTTCTGGAGAGTCGTAATCGCCGTTCGCCTCCGTCGTTGGGCGAAGGGGCGTCTTAGCTGCCTCCTTCTGCTTTCTGGCCTCCGCACATTTGTAGTCGTGCTCGTTGATGCCTTCCAACGTCTCGAACACCTTCTTGCACGTCACGCAATGCAGGGGGAAGTGACGTTCCTTGATGTGCAGGGCCAACTCTTCATTTTCCTTCACCTGGGAGATGTAAACCACCCCGTAGATGCAAATGTAACAGTCGGGGTTGACGTTGTGGACCTTCGCTTCGTGCTTGCGACGACACTCCTTGCAGCAGGTGACCCATTTGCACAAACGACAGTGAGCCTGTTATGGAACCACGTCGTAATGAAGATGGACGATTGAAGCATGCAATTTGTTTTGTTTTGGCAATGCGCTACTAACCTCCGCGTATTTGTCGTCCGAGAATCGTGCCATGTTTGTAGACAAACTTGGAGGAACGAACCGAAAATGTGCAGCTGGATGTTTGGCACAATTTATCTCCCGGGTAGTGAAAGTCACCGACACCGATACCGACAGTATATTCGATTTTAAAGAGGATTGTCACAAAAGTCAGGCGCATGTGCCTAAAAACTATTCTCATTCGAGATTCCCAGATCTCGATTTGGTGCAATTGAAACAAAAACCACTGGCTTTTCAACTTTATTAAACATCAGTCACAATAATGACAGTGACAAACACCGAGTAACTGCCCAACTAAATGTCCGCTACTGTTTCCCCGCCTAGAATCTATTTCGGCCTCATCCTCACAAACGCATAGAATTAATCAGTGCCATCTTGTAATAATCAGTGTCCTTCTTGCGCTTTCTACGGATGTTCAAAGCAGGAGACGAGAAGGCAACTCGCTTGCCGCCTCTTCCTCGCCTTGCGTTCCCGAGCGCCCTTGCGTCGCGAGTCGGAGTGAACCGTGCCTCCGCGGGGATGATACCATCCAATTCCATTTTCCTTTTGGCTGCGAACAGCGCGCTAGAGATTATCTTATCTCGCGACACGGTTCGTGCCACTTCCGGTGAGGCGTAGTCCTCAGTCGACACCTCCTCCATCACTTCTGGCCACGGTGTTTCGGCTGGCTCCATCGGCGTTCTCGCTTCTCTACAGATAAAATCGTTCATTTGTATTGCTTCCAGCTTATCGTAAATTTTGTTGCAATTAACGCAATATAAAGGAAAATGGTGCTCCTCGATGTGGGAAGAGAGCTGGTCGTTCTGTCTTACGTCGGAGATGGCTATTATGCCGTTCAAACAAAGCTGGCACTTTGGGTCCATGTTTGAATAAGCGACTCGCGCGAAATCTGCTGTCTGCCTGTAATAATGCGATTAAATCGTGGCTTTTGAGGTCTGAAAGGGTTATGGACTACGTTGTCAACGTGACATTAAAATTGCTGTGAATAAAATCCAATGGTAACTACGATTGAAATATTTTGACGCTGATGATCTTGAATCTGGAAAGCGCCGACCAAATCTCAGCGTACGCAAACATCACAATTTCACAACTTTCTTCGACTACTATTTATAATTATTAGTAATTTACAAATCAAATACAGACATTCTCTATTCTACTTCGTAAAATGCAAGTATAAACATAGAAAAAAAGATTTTAATAGATCGAAACAGATAAAATACTGCTCTAGGTTCGCCTACGCAGTAATAAATAGACTTTCTAGACTAATATCTTAAACTTGGGTTGGAGTTTGACCCGCTCCTTTCGAATGCCCATTGATGGGTTGCCCCCAACGTTTGGCAGTATACTGCACATATCCCGGCTCTCCAGGCGTGCTTGGCATTCTGTCGCGCTCACGTTCGTCTAACTTGTATTCTTTCTTGAAGTCCTTAGATTGCGGGGAGTGTTGTGGATACAGGTAGTTTGGTGTTACAATGTCGCTGTACTTGCCATATTGTCCTGCACAGTAAACGCAAATAACAACACATCTAAAGTTTCTTGGCGGATGCTTTGCTTCGCACTACCTTTTTGTATTTTGCTCCAAACTGGCGAGTGTTCTTCCACTTTAACAGTCGCCTTTTCGAAATCATCGGCGTGGTCCTTCTCATCGTGCTCCGTTTGTGGGTACACGTCAAACTTGTGCTTGTCAGCTTTTCCGTTCGGTTTGTGATTCTTGTCATCGCTCAGCTTGCCGTTTCGTTCGTTCTCCATACGCGCGTTCTCGATCCTTGCGAATTCGGGCTCTAGGCTGAACGGTTCCCTGGTTTTCTGCAGTTTGTGCACTTCCAACGCCCGAGTGATGCTTTTGGGTTGAGTCTGCAGCGTGGGTTTCTTAGCTCTGGGCCCTGCCAGGTCCAGCAGATACAACGCGGCCGTGGTGAGCGACAGTGTGCCCAAAATAGCCGCGTTGTCGATCAGATCCGGTGGCACGGAGTCCAAAGCGGCGAATTCCAAACTTCCTGAAAACCGGAAATCATCTTACTTCCAGCGAACGGCCCGTCCGAGACGGACGCACCGAGAATGACGAAGAGCAACGCCCCGAGTCCAAGGAGCACCATCTCCGTGACGCGTTTCTCCGTCGGCAATTCCCCGATCAGTCGTCCTATCAACAACGCTGAGGTGATAATCACATATCCGCCGTACGTGGCGTCCGCCACGGCCGATCCGATGCGATCCCAAGTGACATTATTTAAAAGGCTCCATTCGCGCGAGAGCTTCTGCAGGTAAAGAAAGAGGCGCTGCGCCTCGTCATCAGTGACGCGTTTCGTGATCAGGCAGGAAGTCGTGAACGCCTACGGATTCCGACAGAGAGTAAACAATGAGATTGCAACCGTGTCATTATTATAAAAACAAATAAAAAGGAAAACACGCCGATGAAAGATGAAAGTTACACGCTTTTCACCCTTCTCAAAAGAAACAAAACAGCGCATCTTCGGAACTTGCGTGCGGTGTTCGTAAGTAGGGAAAGTCGTCGGTTTTCGGCTACGAACAACCGTTCTTATGTCGGAGAATCGTCCGGAGTCTAGACAATCAGTGGGAAATATTTAACGCGCCATAAAAGTTACTCGTAAAACTAGACGCAAAATTGAATCGCGTAAAATAATTTCTCCTTTCCTCTGGAAAAAGCAAGCAATTTTGAGCGAGAGCAACTGCGCGACACAGTTAAATCTGCGCGTCTGTGCTATTAACTATCGTGTGATTCGTGCCAATGCTAAACTATTAATTAAAGCCGGTTCTGCTACTTTGGCTCTGTCGCAGCTACCCAGCTCCGACGCGCCGAACGGAAATACCGACTGAATTAAACGCCGTCGGACAACCGACAACAACACCGCAACAATGGTATAGTACTGCCAATTACAAACAAACGAGCATTGCGTTGCATAATCCAGCTGGATTCTAAGTAACATGAACATTGAGATTCTGCGCACAGAGTTTCGTTGTTTTGCGTCACACCCGCCGAGATCTTCGCACTTTTTTTCGCTTCGTTATTTCACAACTTTCAAGCGTACGCCTTAGAAACCTGCGATTTCACGTCGAAATCACAATCGCCAAGAGTTTGCATCTAATAACCTAGGTCATACCATAATGCGAGACGTTGGTTTGTGTTTAAATATAAATTTTTTGTTCGTATTTCTAGAACTCGATTCATGCTTTATATTCGCATATTCACGCACAAATGAATGAAACTGACGCAAACAGAGAGGAGCACCAAAGAAAAGTGTATAATTGCAATATAATTGGACGGTTAATGATCTGGTTTATTGTTCGAACGTATGTGATTACCAATACCTCGCACGACGTTCCAAATAAACTTAATTACAGTTATTATTGATCAGAATCACTGACCAAGCGTGCTCGTTGGCAAAAAAAAAACAAAAACATGACATCATTGCCCGAGTGATTTGGATGGGCCGGAACGTGTATTAATTACATGAAATTAATATATTTACTGATGTTATTCTCTCGTTACTCATCATACTCGTAAATTAATTATAAGTGAGACCCTCTCGCACGTAATTAATACGCGCGGTAAATGGTTACGAGTGGGAAATGGTATGGCCATTATCACACGAGATACTTCGCAGAATTGCATACGTGCTACGAGTCTTGCGCCGGCGAGAAAGACATTCTAACCATTGAAGTGAATGTACGAGCGATGCGCTAAAAAGCCATCATAAATTTCCTTCTTCGCAGGCGGGAAAACGAGAATCTTGCAAATTTTGAATGCTTGAAGCATTAATCAGTGGACACTGCGATGTTTGCTCCTGAAATTCGACTCCACGACAATTCCTTATCTAAACACAACCATAATTAACAATAAATGGTGGAAAACCTAATACTTTCCGGATGACTTCACCCAAAATCAAGGAATTTAGACAAGGGAGTAGTCGGAGAATAGAGTTGCACGAAGAAAATGTTAAATTTTTCAATAGAATTCTTCAGAAACCTAAGTTCTGGTTGACAAACTTTCGATTTTGCTGTGTTCGAACGAGGACAGTGGTGGAGAATGGGTTAATGCGGGAGACAATGGGTTAAGACGGAATGAGTTATCGGATTGGCCGGCGCGCGTCTCGAACTTTTACGCCGAACATTCTAACGCATTTCACTCTTCTCCGAAAACTCCAGCGGCGGATTAGCGCGAGTCGACTGATTTGTGCAGATAGAACAATGGGCACCACTCTTACGCTTCGGCGACAGCATTGAACGCGACCACAACCCGGACAATAACAAAATAAGCAACTGCAAACAACCAGGGGCGCGCGCGTGCGGCGTTCTGCTCAGATTGGCGCTCATTGTTGCACATTTTGTGCGAGCACGCGAACAATGAAATCGACCTGCGCTATCATAAACGCCGCTTCAACGCGAACTTATCCGCCGGACAGCTAACGCACAATCTGCGCCTCGTGCAATGCTTGTTAATGTGCAATGAAAAGTGCGAATAATGTCGAGTAATGCTATGAATATAGGTTGCGTGGTGTATCGCGACTGTATCTGACCGCGCGCTAAATAGTTGCATCGCTTAATTGTCGACAGCGCGAGTTCGTAACGAATGGAAAATTTGTTTACCGCGCGCGCGCCTAACGAACAGCGCAAGATCTAGATGAAATTCAATTGATTCAGAGCGGCGCCGCTGCTTTTGCATAGTTTCACAGCATAATTGCTTTTTAATTATCAAGATTGCCACTCATCGTTTTATACGGCTGCGCTACTACGCTATGCAAATTGCTTCTATAATGCTTTTCGAGCTGTCATACATCATTGCGCGGACGAAACACTTACCACTTCGAAAATCTTCAGCAAACTCCACTTGTCGAACTTGAGTCCCATGTCTACACGTTTATTCGATTGCGGTTTAATTGCCAGTCGGATCAATTGACGAATGTTACATATTTCGGCGTGTATCGTTCATCTTCAGCGTGTGGTTTCGCCGACTAAGGTCAAATTTGAATGGGCGCAACTGCGTTGCAAAACTTCTGAAACAAAGCAAGAGCAACATGTCGACATAAATAGTTTTATGCGTGTTTACAGTCGAAACATCGCCCAGCAATTAGCCTCAAACAAAGCTCGCTAATAACGAACATATTGACGCGCATTCAACCCGACTTCAAGCAACGCCTCGTCTCGTCTTCGATGTGATGTTAGCGTATTTTCACACCTGCTTGTGACAAATGCTGCGTTCAGTTGCAGCCAGTCGAGCGCGTCTTCACGCCGCGACGGTTAATGAGCGTCTGACAACATCGGTCCCGCGTTACGTCGCGGTGGCCGCCATTAAGCGAATTAGGTGTTCACTTTTCATTTCGTCACAAAAGGAGAAAATGTTAAATCATTTTCATGCGGCGCTTGCGCCCGCTCGTCGGGCGCCGCTTGTCGTCCGCGTCATGCGCTGATGGACGCGCAACTTCATTTGTTGTATTTCCAGTAATCGCGGCTTAAAACAGCGGAACAGTTCGAGTGCGCGTTTAGATTTTACGCGATTATGTTTGTTCGGGACGTGATTTCTTGCAAGTAAAAGTGTGACGTTCGTTCGGTTACATTTTGACATCCACATGCATGAACGTTGGTTGCTGTTAATTCGAGTTTAGTTGACGCGTGATCCGTCGAGTGGCTTCCAGTTGTCGGTTGGCATTCAATCGAACCCATCGAACGACGGAACTTACCAATTCACCAGTGTCGAACTAATCCAGTGTTGGTTGGCGTTTAGAAACGCAAGTTTAAATAGGTTGCAACTGAGTTTATTTTAATGGGCAGATCTAATTGGCGTAATGCCGTTATCGCGGAAAGGCGAATGATAGACGTTCGAAGCACTGCAATTTAGCAAATGACGCGCGACGCAAAAAGAAATGGAAAGTTCACATTTCCCGCAAGCGTTCGATGCGGGCGCCGACCGGAAAAACGCGCAGTCGTGGTGCACACTCGGCGGCTTCTTCGGTTTCTTCGGCTTCGATTGCTTCGCGGCGCGATTGTACCACCGCGACTTGGCGGCGACTTCTTCTAGGACAGGGTCGCGCACTGCTCGATGACTATCGTTCGCTGCGCGCGGCGGCAACGACTGGCGCGATGTGTCCGACTGCATCCTCATATAATGACTCCCACCTGGCGCGGTGTCGCGCTTGCAGCTACCGTGTTTCTGTTATCGGTTGAGGAAAAGCGATTGCCGCACCCTGCCCGCAAGGCATTGCATTACAGCACAACTTTGGAACACTCCACAACAGCGCTTCGGACATGTCCAGTGTGGTCCGGTGACTCGGATAGCCCTCGCTTTCACCCAGCGAGCTTACTCGCGAAGATTGCTCCAATCGGCCGACGAGACCTTTAGCTACAAAACCTTCTGAGCGCAGAACGACGCACGTCCTTCACGCATCAAACAAAGAACAGTCGAATGATAAGCGCGTGCGCCGCGCCGAAATATTTGGAAGACCAGAACCTACACGACATTGCTGCGCAAATGTTTCTTTCGGACGTTATTGCGACTTGATTACGGCTTGAATGCAAAACCTTGAGCGGCATCACGTAACAGCAACAAATTAAGAAGCACGCGTTTCGCGTAAAGCCCACAACGTAAAACTAATTGTAAGTGGATAGTTGGCGCATGTACGACAACCATCTAGTCCTCCTCGCAGAAACGAGGCCCGACGGCATGCCTCAACTTCAAGTACACAAGAACACCTTTGACAGTGCGCCACCTCGCAATCAGGTTCGTGCGACTGGCAAATTGTCGCAATTGGTGTTGAGCAATTGCCAATTAATTTAATTACACTTTCGTTAATTGGTCTTTCATTAATTCTCGAATAAACGGAATAGTCCCATTTTTAATTGGTGTCGCCGTCGGGAGCCACGGGGGACTTTGGTAGAACGAGAAAAGCGTCGGCCTGTTTGGCGGAAACTTGACGCGGTTGCACCGGCTCGTTTCGACACTTTTGAAAGAGTTACGCAACAGTAGGAATATTGTTTGTTGCGCCGCGTTTCAAATCGAGCGCGTATGAGTATTACAGTTCATTAGTGTTCGTTAGTGTCACGACAATATTGTTTCAACAAAACTATCAGTTCTTTATGCAGGTGACTGGCCGATAATTTCCAAACGAACAATTCTTTGAATTCTACGTCTCCGATAAACCCGCTTTCAGCACTCTTACAAGTCAACTTGCTCGGTGTTGCCGAACCGACGTTTTACTCATCTAGTCGTTCACTTCGTTTACTCATTTATTCCGCATAGGTGCGGTGCATTTGTTGCAATTTACGATATGTTCAAGCACCGCTCCTGTAATCCACAGTTTATTAGAATTGTAAATGACTAACAATTACAAACTCTAAACGCATAAATGATATAAAATGAGACTCCGAAGTGCCGCCGTTTTCAGCAGGCAGCAGAAGCTAAATGAGTAGCTCTCTCTCTCTACAGGGTGTTGCCATCGGTCGAGTGGTAGCTTCTTTTGGCGGTAGCGCCCGTTTCCATCACATTTTCGTTTCTCGTCGAAGTCACATTGGTGGCACCTGTAAGCATGCGTGCACTTACAACAAATGGAACAATTTCACGCTGCGGCATCGGCAGCGTCACTCGCGTTGCATCATAATGTCCACCAGCACGTCCCGGTTTGTCATACTACATTTAAAACTAATTTATGCAAACGGACTGGGTTAAATCATCGTTTGGAAATATGAAGTTTTGGCCTGCGCATTTACCAGCGGCCGAAGTTTGCGCAATGGTCAAAAGAGTGTCGACTATTATTCAGCGTTTGTTTTTGTTGTTCGCGCGACCTGCATGACCTCAGTAATAAATTACATGCATTACGTGCATGTTTACGTCGCATTAAATTGGAGCGACTGACGTCCAGGATTGTATTAGAGACCATATTTTAGGAAGCAGTGCGAAAATTCAGCCAAACTACTGAAACCGTTTGCAATCTGGAAATGCGAAACTTAATACGCACAATCCGCACGACACGCACAAAGTAGCCATCTTGACCATGCGCACACATCTTGACTGACAATGAGTTTACGTCACAATGAAACGTGTTCACGTTTTCGGATCTTGTCTTCGCGCATTTTGCGAACGCAGCCTTGACACGAACGTCTGCGCCGCGGCCTGACGGCGACGTCTTCAGCGATCGCAAGACAACGAAGAGAACGCGGACGACGCACATGAAGCAAATCAACAATGAATAATTTCCCATGACGGACACGAGTTCTCTTCGTGTTTCTCACACGTTCGCGTGCGTTTATTGTTGTCACCAAGATTTGGCAGTAATGGACTTGCATGAAGTATAATGCCCAATTCGTTGTCATCAGATACAAGATTGCGACGTTCGGTCATTAAAGTGTAGTCATAGATTTTACTGTGTCTTGTGTTTTTTATTGTAGTTTTCATGTTTTGTCTTGTCTGCAAAAACAGTGTGAATTGTTGTGTTTTTGGGAGAAAAGTCGTAATCGTTGCTTCAGTTATATTTCGGGGATGGTCAAGCAGGTGTTCGGGTACAATCTTATCTTAACCTATTTCTAAGAATCTCGTCATGGACATAAGTTTGGATCTTGTCAAACTTAATTAGTTTATAATCGCTTATTCTAACTTTTAGGTGGTGAGGGATAGGTCGGCCATACCAATTCGAATGATATCTAATGAAACATAGACAGGTGACGTGTTGCGTCGCATTATGCAATGCGCGATTTCTTCATGGCGTGCGGCTGTGAAAGTTCAAGATAGCGATAAGAGTTTATCAGAGCGCCAAGGCAACAAGCGCAAGGCAGCAACCAAACGCGACGCGCGTCACGCGGTCGCTGCGATGTTTCTAACCTCCTAGCCCTCCTAGCTCGCAGTCGCCGTGCAGCGCACGGCTCAGTGGTTCGAGGCCAATTGGGCCAGTCCGACCGGCTTCTTCGCCCCGCACACGTCGCACCGCGCAGCACGGCACATCCCCTACAGCCCAACACCCACCCTGCATCCCAGACCGGCGACGCGATGGCGCAACAATTCGACAACGCCGAATACTGCAACTACCGGTCGGCGCTGAGCACTCGCTACGCCTCCAAGGAAATGCAGTACAATTTCAGCGACCAGAAGAAGTTCTCCACGTGGCGACAACTCTGGGTGAACCTGGCCAAAGCTGAAAAGGTATGTTTGGGGTTTATCCTGGGGACGGTGGCGATATATAATCTCATACAACTCGTTGCGCCAATTCGAGAAGAATTTGCTGAAAAGTAATCAACTTCGCAAGCATGACGTTGCGATAGGGGTTGGTGGACGTTCGAACAATGTTGTTGTTCTGAATGGCTTGTATACGAAAGCAAATGTAAAATTTGTTAAAATGAATTACTCGCCGGACCGCTACGTAGGCAACCGACGAAACATGTTTGTAATAATAAAAATGTATTCAAGTGAAATATAAGTTACTAAAAGTCGCGATTGTCATCGAAATATTTGCAAGCACTATAAAAACTAATTGTAAGTGTCAACAATGTGCGACTACACACGCTAAACTTTTGACGTTTTTGTGCGTGTGTTGCAACGCACTGATAATTGAGTTATAATGTTTTAATGCTTATATATGCTTTGTATGCTTTTAATCATCTAACGATCAATCGGTGATAAAACAGAACCGATTTTACAACTGCTTTTTACTTATTTAATTAAACATTAAAGACGTCATTTTATACGTTTTAACTGAAACTGAATAAATGTTGGAGATTTATTTGTGTTCGTTAACTTACGCAACGAAATATTGTCAATAGTCCAATCTGATGTTAGAAATGCTTTATATAGCATTTTATTATGTGAAGGTCATTCAATTCAGGGGGGTTATTAGTCACAAACATGTGATTAGTATGACATAATTACATTTGCGGCATGGCTTCTAATGCTTCAGGAAAATGTTGCATTCACTTGTACTCTCATTATAATGTTTGGGACAAAACGGTTGCTTATTTTCTCACCGGCATTAAGCTTGCTCCAAAACCGTGGATTTAACACTGCATCCGATTGTTGGTCAATATTAAAAGGGGTACTAAGTCTTTGCATTTTTGGCAAAAATGCCAAATTCGAAAAATCTAATTAAACTAGCTTAATCGACATAGAATTGAACGTTGATTCGAATGGCACGAACCAATTTTGTCTAGTGTTAATATTTTTCGGATTTAACTTTGCATTCGATTTAGGGCAAATGTGCAAAGGGGTATCTCTTTGCATGCAAGCAGAATTTAATGTAAATTCAAATGGCACTAACCAATTTTGTCCTTTGCTACAATGATCTTATGGCAGAAATCAACTTTTACGTGTATTTCAAATGCGTATGTAAGTCCGACTTCTAACAGTAAGTCGTTTTAGATATAGCTGCAATGAATTACTTTTGATAAAACTAGTGCCATTCGAAAACTGAGTAAATCCACGTTTTTTAATAACCCTCATGTTTTTCTTGTGGGACTACAGCGGCGTTTTTGGAGCCAGCTTGATGCCAGCTGAATAGCTGGAATTGTATGTTGTGTTTTGTGTTGCATACCATTCTACCGTGCAGCGGATTTTCTCGACGCAGGTGCCGAGGCAAGATAAAATAAACACGACACTTCCAATGAAATGACTTTATTTGTGTGGTTAAAATAAAAAAAACGGCCAATGTTCACGATCGAAACATGAATTTGGCGTGGTAGGTCAAAGAATATAGATACATCCTCAAGTTTCACTTCATATAGAAAGCTCAGCTCGATAGGCCCAGCTATGGTTGAACGAGTCGCAAATACTTGGTGTGATAAAGGAAGCACGTGGGGTTATTACGCGGTACGCAGAGCAATCTTCATCGTCAACTAGGATTTTTTTGGAGGAGTTTCCTGTTGCTTCAAGTCTACAATATGAACACACTAATTATTCTCACGCATGTACATGTACAGTGATACAACGCACGCATTGCTAAATTCGTAGACGCCATTGCTAGTTTCGGTGCCAACTGTGACTTGTGAGTAAGAACCATCCTATCACTCGAACGGTTGCTCGATACGTTTTTTGCATCCCGTATCCTGTCGCCATCGTCAAGGGTCAAACCGCTAAAATCTTCTTCGAGCGCACTCCGCAGAAATTGTATCGACATATTCGTGTCCTTTATCGGGACGAAAGTCTGCGTCAGATACTTGTGCCGAGGTAGATAGTTGTCGTCGTCCTCGTCGGACGAGGCCAGGGGGCGAGGGCGTACATTCCATTTTCGTTTCCTGAGTAAGTTAGATGTAGTTTCAACCTGCGGTCTGGGCGTTTGCACCAACCTACCTTGGTATAGGCGCGTAATATGCCTGTGCCGTCCAAGGCATTTGGAAGATGTTAAAGTTGGCAGATTGGTAAATCAGGCTTAAAAATAAATATTGATCTAGCCTTGATTATCTCTTTTTTTATTGGTATTTATTAGGTATACTTAGCGTAAGTATTTGAACATTGATCAGTCACATCCTGCTCCGTCTGAATCGAAGCACAGGTCGTTGCATTATGCAGTGAGTGTTTCGCAGTGCTGGAAATATATATATAACTAGTATTATCAGGGTACATCGTTGCGATGGTTTTGTTATACATACATGGTTCCCTTCACAGATGAAGTGGAATCCTTGTGCGTCACGCAGATAAAGACGCGATTATCCTTCCGAGGCTTTTCAAATTTTTGAATGCGCACAAACGTCTCGGCATCTATATTTCTCGATTCTACGGAAAGTGCACGTGATTTGTCGGTCGATGTGCAGTGTAACATTACCTCTGAAATTTCTTGATTGTTGAGTAAAATCCATTTTTAATTTGGAAGAGTGTGTATCTCATCAAAAATAGAGAAATTGTAAACGAAAATTTAACTGACAACCACACGAGGAATTTCAACTTATCAATTTGGACGTGCGTACATTTGTGACAGTATTGATTGGTGGCGTTATTATTTAGGTTTTACTGGTGCCGTTGCTATGACATCAAACGCGCATACGTCCTCGCATTCCTGCAAATTATTAAAGTTAGAAACTGGCCGGACGATTCTAAAGTTTTCGGAATTTCAAATGGTCTAATGGTTTAACTCACCCGAGGCGCGATCTCCCACTGTATATTTGATATGTCCAAACGGATCATTTCGTTCACTTCCGAGGTCAAGATGAATTCATCAGATGGTCTATCGCAAACGTCCTAGCGCGAAGAGAGATATTTTCGTATTTTGCAGTACCTGCACAATCTTCACATACTCACAAATACTTCGATTGTTTGGCTTGCCACGTCTCTGGTTGATACAAAGTACTTAAGTTCCGTAAACTTCTGCGCCAGTTTGTTCTTCATCGTTTGTCGCATTTCCTCCACATTTTTGCTAACGCCTTCGTTAACCCTTTCCCTCACCCTATTGCGGATATCGTTTTTATGTTCGGCCGACTGCATAGCTATCTAGCGAGTAATTTGTGCAAGTTTGTTAGAAATGTGCTCAAGTGTTTGCTCTTTACACAGTAGTCTTACTATTTTTTCCTTGACTTTCCTTTTCAACGTGCACATGCATGGATATTTCTATCACAAGAAGAAAATATTATACATGTGATTGTTTGGTTAGTTAGGTTGAATTTTGCGGGGATTACCTCTAACGAAAATTTACTAGCAATATTATTGGGACAGCACGGTGTTGGCTAAAACATAAGAGAAGATTATGGAATAGTGGCGGAATCATGCGCGGAACGCACTTTATCACTCATGATGAATGCTGATTGTGTATAACGGTTCTTGAAGACATACGCTGAAATTTTCTTTTCGATTTAAATTGAAACTTGATTTACATGCATAATGATAATGAAAGGTTTCTATCTGACGTTAGTGACATTGAGCAGCCGGTCACTCTGATGTTCATAACTAAAACAAGGATTTAAGTTTATAGATTACAAAGAACTGTTTATTGATATAGTCGCATTGTCGTCTGACAACTTCGTACATCTGACGCTATTCTATTCTATGCGCATTGGACGAATTTCCTGATAAGGGTCATCATTAATCCGAACCCGCTTCGATGGTACGTTCGAGGTGCGATCTCAATGAAGTGCTCGTGTACTCTAATTGCTGGCGATGCATGACGTGGCTTACGTAACTTCGCGGACGACGCCGCGCCATTCACAATGACTCTTGCCGACGGAATGTCAGCACCGCGTCGATGACAAACACGATCGCGTTTATGAACGCTATGATGATCGAGGTCATCAACATGACCATGAGGTACGCGTGCGGGTGGAAGATGTGTGTGCGGGTGAGATGGGAGCGCGTCGATATGAGCAGGGTCGCCGTGATAATGAAGATGGCCGCGCCGCACACGGAGAAGATCATCGAGGTCTTGTACGGCAGCCGATCGCCCATGTAGCGCCCCAACAGCAGGACGGATATGATGAGGATGTACCCGGTGTACGCGGTGTACATGATTCCAATGTGGTGCATGTGACTAGAGCCAAGGCCGGTGGTCTTGGCCGGTTCGCACACGAACGCCAGCGCAGCGACGCATAATAACTGCAATGGCAACCGACCGCAGTTAGATAACTTCGTGGTGACACCAGGCGGTCGGTCGTCTGCGGGCGGTGCACTTACCAGTTCTATTACCTTGATGATAATCTGCCAGTTGTCCAAGAGCAGTTGCCTCAAGGGTATTCGCGGCTTCTTCTCGTCGGTGGTCGCCGTGGTGCCGTTCGTGCCGTTGTTGGCCTCTTCGTTGTTACCTTTCTCGACTTCGGCGGACATTGTCGATACGCGTTTGGGCACGTCGTAGAAATCCAGCTTGGTCAGAGCACTTGTTTCACCGAGCACGGTTCTTCGGCACAATACGCGCGTGTCGTGCAGCAGCGGGCTCTTAAATAAATTCAATTTGATGCATTTAACCCTTCGCCACGATCGGGTTAATTGCGGGCGCTCCTACGCAACCGGCATGTCGCGGTGCCAATGCGTCACCGGCGGGCCAGCGCACTAGAATGCTACTGGACGACCACGAAACCACGCGACATTTTTCGCCAATAGTTTATTGAATTCGAATGTACAAATGCATCAAATTGCGCTGGAGATTTCCGCGAGGCCAAAGGTGGGGGGGATGCCATCACCATCTCTCTTATTTTCCAAGTATCAGCAAGACCATGTCCACGATGAACAGTACTCCTGCCGCGACGCAGAGAACGAGCATGAAGTACATGTTGCACTTGCTGCGATCGTAGGTGATCTGCATAATGCCGCCGATGACCAAAAGACAGCCCATTATGCCATCAATGATCTCCGCGTGCAACTGGTCACCAGTGTTGATTACTAACAGCCCAACAGCCACGCCAATCGATATGAACGACAGCCCCATGAACGACAAGCTGGCGATGGCCACGACGCACGCATGCCAGAGGAAAGGGACGATCACTATGACGGCGCATACCACCTACATGCAGAAACACGAATTTAACGCGCAATAGATGCGACCGTCACGCCTCGCATAATTATTGCGCATATGCGCGCTTGATCGCGTGTGTGCAACACACAGTCACACAAATGCAATGGGCCGCGTCTACTTACGATAATAACAATCCTGAAGATCATATGAATATCCATGGTGGAAGTATGTAAATATTCGCAAGAGCTTTGTAAAAACGTGTACGCCACTTGCGTGAAATAAACGATGTATGAATGACTGACTTAGAGCTTGGCAGTTGTGTCAATTTATTAATGCATGGCCATCCATAGAAACTTAAAAAATATCACGAAAAGTATGACGAGTTGCTCATCATTTGGTTTTTTTTAAACTGTGTATGAATGAATAGAAAAGCGTTTGAACTTGAATAATATTAAAAACTAGATTAGTAAACTAAGTAAGCGATTGTTCATTCGTCGTCTTCTGCCTTCTGGTGTTTGCGGATGATGTGAATTACGCTGAGCACGCTGTCTAGCAAATACGCCGCTCCGGAGATAACGCACAGCGAGCCCAACGCCAATCCGACCTGAAAATAATACCACAATTGATAGCGATGACGAATCGCACAAACAAAGCTTTGGGCGATAAGATGCTTGGTGACGAGGAAGGTACGAAGGTATTTTTTTAACAATTCAAACAATATTACCTGTCGCTCGGAAGCCGTGGCGGTGAATTTGTACTCGCTGAGGTAACCCGTCCAATAATGCAGAGCGGTCGCACCAGTCGCAAGCCACATCATGGTGCCGATGATGTTCATGAGGACGTCGGTGAAGGTGCTGAAAATATTCAATCCAGTGTTATTGGTGAGAAGGCGCCGAGACAGACAGGTCTTACTGTTTGTGGTCTTTCGTGGCGAAGCAGTAGCTAATTAGGGACACAGTTGTGTAAATGAAATATCCCACGAACACGCCGGACGCGACGATTTCGGCATCGGGATTTTTCTCTTCGTTGAGGTTCCACGTACCGCCAACGCCCAGGAAGCCGCCATTGTAACCGACGCGGTACAAGATGAGGATGATGAGGTTTATCACCTAGGCGAAAACAAAGTGGTGCATTTCCGGGCAATGCGAACGTTGCCACGCCACGCCACGCGCATTCCACGTTTCGGCGTCCGCGCGACGCACGTATAAACGAACTAATAATTAAATGATGCGGCCTGCGGCGCACCCACTCGCATGATTCACGCAATCAGCGCGACTTTTAATCAGTGACCAAATTGAGTTTGCACGTATAAATTAAATGCGCCGCTCACCAACTTGAAGATCTTGAGGAATATGCTCCCCGCCGTCATAATACTGCTCGATGCCATCTTCGCGCGGCTTTTCTCTTCGAAAACCGAGGAAACTTTCGAACTTTTCTCGAACACGGACACCTGAATTAAACGAAATACCTTGTGCTAATAATCGCTAACGCCGATTGCCGCACCGAACTCATCGAAATGAGCACAGGTGCTGTTATCTTATCAGCCATTTTTATTTGAGTTCTTAATCGAATGTTGATTTAAAGTGATAACGGCATGATCATGCTCATCATTTCACAACAACAACTATTGCACAAGGGACAAATAGTTTATCACAGTCATCCATTTTTAACATACATTGATCAATAAACGATATGGGCCGGCCATAAATTAATTCACAGTACAATAAGGTCATGCTATCTTCGAAATGCTTATTGTATCTTCATCGTATGCTTCATTTTTTTATGTACGCGTCAAGTTGGGCAACAAAGATCCGTAATCGGCGCAAAATTGAACGTAGATACGGATGGTGCTAACCAAATATTTCTAGTGTTAATACTTACTGAGAAAATCTCATATATAGAATATCCAGCCAGAACGAGTATCTCCTTAAGCATGAGCATTCTTATTAATGTTTATTTTTTATTACAGGAACTGGGATTGAACATCAAAGATGAACAAATCAAGGAAATGGAGGATAATCTGCAAAACATTGACTTTAACGCTGCCGCTGAGGAGGAGAAACTGACCAGGCATGATGTCATGGCGCACGTCCACGTTTTCGCTACCCAATGTCCCCAAGCAGCTCCCATAATTCATTTAGGCGCAACGTCTTGTTTTGTTGGAGACAATACCGACCTCATGATCATCAAAGACGGGTTCGACATCATTCTTCCTCGTTTGGCTGCCGTCATTAAGAACCTGGCTCATTTTGCCGCTGAGTACCGCACCATGCCGACCTTGGGTTTCACTCATCTGCAGCCTGCGCAACTGACTACAGTGGGCAAACGTGCTACCCTGTGGCTGAACGATCTGCTCATGGATGAGAGGGACATCAGAAGGGCTCGGGATGACTTGCGTTTCAGGAGCACCAAAGGTACAACGGGTACCCAGGCTTCCTTCTTGCAATTGTTTGATGGGGACAGGGAGAAGGTTGCCAAATTGGACAAATTGGTGGCTAAACTGAGCGGATTTGAAAAGTCCTACCCTGTTACTGGTCAGACCTACTCTAGAAAGGTCGATATTCAAGTAGTTGGCGCTTTGTCCAGCTTGGGAAGCACCGTCCATAAAATGTGCAGCGACCTCAGACTTCTGGCCAACATGAAAGAGATTGAAGAGCCATTCGAAAAGAGCCAAATTGGTTCGTCTGCCATGCCCTACAAGCGCAATCCAATGCGCAGTGAACGCTGCTGCGCCTTGGCGCGTCATATGATGACGCTCTACTTCAACGCCGCGCAGACTCATTCTACCCAGTGGTTCGAACGCACCTTGGACGATTCTGCCAATCGGCGCATGACGCTCAGCGAGGCATTCCTGAGCGCCGACGCTGTTCTATTGACGTTATTGAACATTACTCAAGGCCTTGTTGTTTATCCCAAAGTCATCGACAGACATGTACGCGCCGAGCTCCCGTTCATGTCCGCGGAAAATCTCATCATGGCTATGGTGAAGAAGGGAGGAGACAGGCAGGTGTGCCACGAAAAGATCAGGGTGCTCTCGCACGAAGCCGCCGCTCAAGTGAAACAGCACGGTCTGGACAACGATTTGATCGAGCGCGTTAGAGCCGACGCATACTTTGCTCCAATTATCAACGATTTGGATGTTCTCTTAGATCCAACCACGTTCACTGGTCGGGCCGCCGATCAGGTAGGAGAGTTTCTGCAAGATGAGGTGGAGCCAGTTCTTGAAATGTACAAGAAAGATTTGGCCGGACATTCCAAACCGGTTGTTTTGAACATTTAAATTACATGTTTGTTTCGACTAACAATAAACTCTCCCGTCGTGTCTAACGCAAGGGTAAAATATAAACGACTTGGTTATTTCTTCATACAAATTACTAATTTATTGCCTGTTTGTCAAAATCTTGATTTTGATGGGTCCCTTAACCGAATGCCGAGCAAAATTTTCATTACGCATTGGTCGTCCCAAGCGGTTAAGGGCTACGTGGTGATTAATCCCTACTAGATGTAAAACGATGTAAATAAATAATGTTAAAAGATATAATGGCTCAACCTAGAAAACAAAGAGAACGTTAATAGCGCTTAAGAGTACGATACAGGGGGAAGAAGTTAATCGCTGGGAAGCAAAGTGTTGTCCACGCAGGCAGGTCCTTGACTGGGCCAGTTGCAAGCGCCTAGGTTGTTATCAAAGGTAAGATGGACTGGGCAGTTAAACACGTGAAGTGTGAATTTCTTTTTGCCTTCCTCCCATCTGCACGCGTAGAATTTGTTACAGTGCTTGGGATGCCTGAAGAGGCCGGCTCGTTGGCAATCCACGGCTCCTTGCAGAGTCTCGCTTCTTCCACGCACGCCACCTGGACCGTAACGATCGAAATCTTTGCTGGCCAATGCTTCCTGTACTCCCTCTTTGACGCCCTGCTTAACAGCAGACTTCACCAGTTTCAGACCAGAGTCCACGGCCTTGGCGATGTCTTGTCTGCGAATTTCGTCATCTTGACTAATGTCTTCCTCTTCTTCGGCAACGATGATCACTGATTGCTTCTTGGGCGCGTGGTCGTGCCTAGTGTCCAACTGGTCGTCGTTAGTTACGTATTCCTCATCATCGGGATCGTTTTGAATCTTCAATGATTTCTGTGGTTTCCTTCTTCTCAGAGTCAAGGTGTTGGAAGTGCATGTGCATTGAGCGCCCAATTTCGCCGACAGAATAGGGTGGAAGTCGTTAACTTTCACAATCGGACGACTCTTTACCACCTTGATAATTTTTGGACGTCTCGTAGACGATACGATTTCTTCTTCTGGCTTGTATTCGTAGTTCTCGACTTGTTGGGCTGGTAGATACTCGCGATCCGGTTTGTTTGCAGAGGGGACAGGAAGGTATTCACGAGGTGGGTTAGTAGATTTCACTGGCAAGTAGTCCCTACTTGGTGATTTCGTTGATTCAACGGGAAGGTACTCGCGATTGAGCTTAGTGGTAGTTGTTGGAGCAGCAGTGGTTGTGGTGGGTCTGGTTCTGACTTTTCTAGTAGCCGGCAAGTACTCCCTGGCCGGTGTCGACGTTCTAATCTTGTAGACTTCAGTGACTGGTAGGTACTCTCTGCTAGGACTGGTCGCTTCGACGTATTTCTCAGTCGTCGTGGTCACGGGCAGGTACACATGTATGGGTGGGGTGGGAGGAAGGTATTCGTTCATCTGGGCAACGGCAACTGGGCGCCCGGTTGTAGTGACTGGAAGATATTCTCTGTCCGGTACATGGATCAGTAACTTTTCTTTTACGATGGGTTGAACTGGTTGGTAATCCAAAGAAGAGAATTCGTATCGTACAATTGGCTTGGAAGTAACGGTTTTAACTTGTTGTACGACAGGCACAACGGGTACAACAGGCACGACTGGTTGCTGAACGTGCACAATTTCAGACTTTTCGATTTTCTGTTGTACTGTAGGATGGTCAAGTCTGCTATCGTAAGAGAAGAATTTCAATGGTTCTGGTTCAACCTTGGCGATAATGGAGGAGACCGTGGAGACATAGGTGGGTTTTGGAGTCGAGTATTCAAATTTAATCGCTGGTTTCTCGTAATGATAGCCCGTTTGATAGGCCATGGTTTTCACCAGAGGTTGCTCTACGATTTCTTTGGCATCATAGTATTCTTGGTAATAAGTCTGGACGGGCTTTACAGTTTTCACAGTTGGTGCTGGTGCTGGCAAGTATGTCTGCACTGGAAGTTGCGGTAAGTACTCTTTTATCGGTGGGGTAGGTGTTGTAGGCGCTGGGATGTAGGCTTTTGCTGGTCTAGGCGGAATGTAATTCAATGCGGGGTTAATTTTCACTTGTTTTGGCGGCAAATACGTTGGAGGTGTAGGCACAACCTTAGCAACTGGATTTTCTTCGAAAGCAATTGCAGGTTTGTTGTAGTGGTATCCCTGGCTAAACTGATTGATGGAGAAACTGTTGGTTATCACTGGCTTAGGCGTAATAGCTTGAATGACCTGCTTGTACGTGGGCTTCTGTTCAACCAACAGTGGTTTGATCTCGTGATAAGTAGATAATATAGGTGTTGGTTGAGGCTGGACATGGTGAACGTAAGAAACGGTTGGTGCTGCTGGCACTACTGGAGCTGGCTTTTCAATAAAGGCGACCTTTGGTTTTTCATAAACGTATCCCTGATGTTTGGTTTCGTGGTATGGCACGGCAGGCTTAGGTGTCTGATATTCGTACTTTACGACTGGTTGGACATTAATTTCTTGATAGGTGGTGGCAGGTTTTTCTTCAAAGACTACATTTGGTTTTTCGTAATGGTATCCATCGTGTTTCACTTCTTGATAAGTCAGGGCCGGTGTGTGATGAATTTCATGATACGATTGAGTTTGAACATTTTGATCAACAACCGGTTTCTGGTATGAGTAGGACGGGAGCGCAGGTTGAGCAGTGTGTTGAGTAAATGTTATCGCAGGTTTGACAACGTCAAAGTGCTGGTAGGTGTTAACCGGAGGTAAATATGTAGGTTTGGCGACTGGTTTTTCCTCAAAAACTACCGTTGGTTTCTCAATGTGATAACCTTCGTGCTTTGTTTCATACGTAACAGCTGGTTTAATATTGATTTCTTGGTACGTTGTGGCTGGAACAATTGGCGTCTCATCAAATTTGATGGCAGGTTTCTCGTAGTGATATCCTTCATGCTTAGTTTCTAGCACAACAGGAGCAGTTTTCTCAGCAATTAATATCTTTGGTGCCTGGTGCGTGATCTCTTGGTACGTCTGGACTGGTTGGATGTTAATTTGTTGGTAGGTCGTCGCTGGTTTTTCCTCAAACACAATTGCTGGTTTTTCGTAATGATAACCCTGGTGTTTTACTTCTTGTTGAATTTGAACCACCGGTTGTTGGACTTTAACTTCCTGGTGGGCCACAGCCGGTTGAAGGTTAATTTCTTGATAGGTCGTTGCTGGAACAACTGGTTTTTCTTCAAACTCAATGGCGGGTTTTTCGTAATGATAGCCTGCGTGTTTCACTTCGTGATTAACTTGTTGATAAGTGTCGGCTGGTTGGACTTTAACTTCTTGGTAAGTAGTGGCGGGAACGATAGGTTTTTCTTCAAATTTGATGGCGGGCTGTTCATAATGGTATCCCTCGGGCTTTACTTCGTGGTTAACTTGCTGGTAGGTAAATGTCGGCTGCATTTTAACTTCTTGATAAGTAGTGGCTGGAACAATTGGTTTTTCTTCGAATTTAATGGTAGGTTTTTCATAATGATAACCGTCGTGCTTAACCTCCTGGTAGGCTACAGCTGGTTGGATCATAATTTCTTGATACGTAGTAGCCGGAACAATTTTGATCGCAGGTTTTGCATAATGATACCCTTCATGTTTCACCTCTTGGTAGGTAACTGCCGGTTGAACGTTAGCTTCTAGATAGGTCGTAGCAGGAACAAATGGCTTTTCTTCAAACTTGATGGAAGGTTTCTCATAGTGGTATCCGTCATGTTTGACTTCATGGTTCACTTGCTGATAGGCAACAACTGGTTTCTCTTCAAACATGATGGCAGGTTTTTCATAGTGATAACCCTCGTTTTTCGCTTCGTGATTCACTTGTTGGTAAGACACGGTAGGTTCGGGTTTGACTTCATGGTAGGTTGTAACCGGCACAACAGGCTTCTCTTCAAACTTAATCGCCGGCTTTGCGTAGTGGTACCCCTCGTTCTTAACTTCGTGTGTAATGTGCTGATAAGTATTGGCTGGTTGGACATAAGCGTGTTGTTGTACATTGTGATAGGTTAGAACGGAAGGTTGAATTTTAATTTCACTGTATGGTGTGGCTGGTTGCAACGCAACTTGTTTGTAGGTCAGAGCTGGCGTAACAGCTTGAACTGGCGCAGGTTCAAATTGAATGCTTGGCTTTTCGTACTGATATCCCGAATGCTGAACGGTGCCTGCAATAAAGGAAACTGCGGGCTTGTTATAAATATATCCCTCATGTTTAACGGCAATCGCCGGTTGTTGAACGTTAACAACGTGTTGATGGGTGGTGGCTGGTTTGCGATTCAAATTAGCCCCCTCAACAAAAACCGCCTTGGGCGTTTCATAGTTATAACCATTGAATTGTTCATACGTATAGGTCTTCATGATCTCTGGTCTGAGAGGTTTTTGTTCGTAAACCACTTGATTTTGATTGTACTGGTTGTAGCGATCGTGTTCATTGATCATTACCTGAGGCTTGTTATACGTTTGAGCTTCATATGAAACGAAGCCATGGTTTTGGCCTTCAACAAACGGAACGATCGGCTTATCATAATGATATCCATTGAATTGCTTGATTGGGTTGGCTTTGGATGACGCGTATCCAGCATAGTCAACGCTCACGTTGGAAGCGGAATAATACGTTTTTTGTGGGTTAATAACGGCCAGTTGGTGCAATTGATGATTTATAATGGTTGGATTTTCCAGTTTGTATTGCAAATTAGGAAGGTTGGCCACAACGCCGAAATTATTGTAGGTGTCAAATTGCGCCGTGTTTGGAAGAGGCACGCTGGTGACGGTTGGAATCGGCGAAATAGTCGTCGATGCAATCAAAGGGCCGGGTTTGATTGACTCAACGTCGATTTTAACTCCGTGTTGTAAAATGTCCACATTCTTCGCGTAACTCGCTACGCCCGAAGAGCCTCCGGCTACAATGTTGATGGAGTGTTGCGCTGGTCGATTCAGTTGATGGCCTTGATCGTATTCGAAACCGGCCGCGTTTTCAGCGAAGCGGTTGGCTGCAAAAGCGTTGTAGTATTTCAAGGCATCCTTTTGATGGTCAATATTATGGGCATATGCACCGCTTGTTTGAACTCCTGCAGCGGAAGCCACGCCTGCAGCGGAAGCCACGCCAGCAGCGGCTATGTTTTCCTTTTGATATTGTCCAGATGGACGATTTGAGTTGCCGTATAATCCAGCACCATTGAGTGATACTTGACTTCCCGCCGACAGGTCGTGAGCGTATCCGTGTACACCCTGACTGTGAACCTTATCATCCAAAGATTGGTGTTCCTCATTGGCAGTGGCTGAATGTTCAACATTGCTGTAAGTGATGGCCTCGGTTGGATGCAAAGGACCGCTAAGACCACCCAGCTGAATGCTATTTAGGGAACCTAAACCGTCGTATAGATCCAATTCAAATGCGCCGTCGCGTCCTTCGTGAGATAAGCCGGGCGAACCAGCGCCAGAACCATGCGCGACACCATCAGCAGCTCCAACACCAAGTCCGGCTCCCGCGGATTTCTCGGAAACAGAACCAGCAGCAAGAGCATATCCTCCGTAAACAGTCTCATGGATGGCTACACTCGAGCCACACCTGGGCACTAGCCAGGACCATTCGCAAAGCAGATTGTCTTGATCGAAAACTAGTCCGTATGGACAACGGAACTCGTACGCGGTGAGGGGAGACTTGCCATGATCCATGCAAGCAAAAAACCAACGACAGTTTTCTGGGTCAGCGTAATATCCTGCCAAAGACACGACGATAAGTCACTCTCGCAATGGCAAAGTGAAAGATTGTTATACCTGCTGCGGTATCTGGGCAAACGAATCGTTCGCGCGGCACCGGAGCAATTTCGCTACTGCCAGCACAAGCCGCACGGTCGGGAAGGCTACCAGGCCACACGCAAACTTCCACGCGTTCGTCGAAAGCCAAACCAGCCGGACAATCAAATTCAAAGACGCTGAACTCGTCACTCTGTTGGTCGAACTTGACACAGCGGTAGAACCTGTTGCAAGATCTAGGATGCACAAAGTATCCTTGCCGGGAGCATTTGAATTCAGTGCGGGTGTCCTATAAGGCATTATCGATCATCATCAGTTATCACCACCCGCAAATTACCTACTGCGCAGGACCCACCTGTCTGATGGCGTGCACCTGGCCCTCGGTATCAATGATTCGAGAAATGCGATAAAGGGAAAGTTGCACGTTATCGAAGGGACGCGCGACGGGCTCCAGAATTTCGCGTTCCAGCGAATGCAAAACTGCGCCACGCGGTGCTCTGGCCTGTTTCGTCAGTCCGTTGAAAGCGGATTCGAGGAGTGTCTCGCCGCACTTGGAGCCACCGTCCTGCGATAGGTCTTTGAGCGCCAAACCGGCCAGGCCACGAACGCGTGCGTATTTCGCTTTGATGTCCATTGAGATGGCATCTTCGAAGGCAATCCACTTATTTTTTCTAAACAATGCGAAGTTGTTAGAAAGCGGATTACGAAGGATTATTTCAATTGAATGAACGCGCTTGTGATTCGACCCGACAAAAATGTGTACGGCGAATGCCGGCAATGTATATCGTTTGCCGGTGCGATTGTGTAATAGGTGGTCACTAAAAAGTAGTTTCACAAATGAAGCGTCGCACCCAAGACGTTAGCGCGTGCGATTTTGTCGATGCATAATTTGGAGCAATTTGAATCACTTAGTCGGTGGCCATGCATATTCCATATTCGAAAAGAATGCGCTAATCGTAAATGTATGGGGAACCGACCAAAGTGAGGAGATCATGATGCGTTTTAACAGATTTCCATTCTCATTCGTTCGTTGCGCAGTTCGGGCGATCAGATTTTGGAGCGCGCATGCAAATCCGGCGATAATTATTCATAACCGAAGGTCGCGTTTCGCAAACCACGCCAAAACAATTACCAGTCTACCAGTGTTTGCACGAGCGCGCGCCAACGCTCTCGTACCTGAAAATGTAGGCTCCCGCTTGATCCTGATCGCGTTCCAACGTCCACTTGTCGCTCTCCATTGTGACGCAAAGTTCGTCTCTGGTGAGCGTGGACAGCTGCAGAGCGGGACTGCCGGGCGCGGTGTGTGCTTCGTTTTGCAACAAGAATTTGAAGCCCTGCACGGGCGTCGCCACCACGAGCTTGCTCAACGGTGCGCCGAGACCGGTAACCAAATCGACGACGGAGTCCTACATCGAAAAGATAAGATACACTGCGCCAGAATAAAACGCAGGTGGCACAAGTGCGATTGAAGATCGTTTATCGGATGCCCGGCACTGTGGCGGTTGCTTAAACAGTCGTAACAAATGCGTCACGCTTCGCTGGTTTCGTTCATTCAGAGAGGTTTTTATCCGCTTGGGCGTTCATTCATTCTCCCGCAATTAACGTGGATTAGGCGGCACGCGCAACGATCGGAAGGTGTCTTCAGAAAGGATGCGCGAACGGAATGAATCTTAAGCAGCATCGTTTTTACGGATTGGATGGTTACGGATGTAAATATTGGGCGAACGAGTTGGCGCTGACGATGCTGTGAATATCGTTCGTCGATGTGAAACTTCGTACGCGCTCCGATGCTCGGAATCCAATTAAGCGCTGCGAGCTCGCCGCGGCGTAGATGCTCGCCATGCGCTTGACACGGCTTAATTATTAAATTGCTGCTTTATGTTTCTATTCGAGGCCCGTCTCTTCTCGTCGACCGAAATCGGACGAAGCAGCCTTGAGCCGCTCAATTCCACTGATTCATGCGGGTCCTTCATGCCTTTTATGTACATTTCATATTAGCATTATGCGGCCGGATCCTCGACGCTCGCGCTCGAGTTCCAGCACACTATGTAACGATAAATTTCACTTTCTATAAAATACGGCGGCCGCGGGCGCTCGTCGCGCATCCACCTGTCGACGAATCGTCCGACGAAAGGCGGCGGCGGGCGCGCGCATTCGGAATGCGAAAATTGCCGGACGAAATTGATAAAATGCGCATCGTCGGAAAAGGTCACGATTGGGAGCCATAAATTTCGACACGCGTCGAAATTAGATGGAAATTTCTGACGCTGGCGACGCGATAAAAAATTGGCCTTTCATGTAAATTTTCGACGGGTGGCCGCTATAAATTTGAATGTGCACGCCTCGTGATGCGTTCCGGTTCGCGTCGCCGAAAAGTGTGGGCTTGTGCAATCTGAAAACGCGCCGCGGCGCACATCATGGACGTGCGAGTACGTTGATGTCGATGAATAACGACGCGCCAAGTAAAAACGAGTCGTGACGCGCCGAGCGCTAGCACGAGTTCGATCGTGAAACGCGGCGCGCTTCGATTTTCGGTTGTCGTCGAAATCGAAAACGAAAACGCGGCCGAGTTGTGACATAATAAAATGCTTTATGAGTGCAAGGCAAAAAGGCGCGCGCGCCGAGAAAACCGCTTCAGAAATGTCAGTTGTCGCGCCAGCGTTTCCGAAATGTGGACTAACCGCTCGATTATTTGTGCGACGCCGTCGGCGATGTGCGCTCAAGCGCCGAAAACAATCGCTGTAATTGTGCCACGCGTCGCACTCACGGTATTCTGTACGTCCCACAGGCCCGACAGGCGGCTCGGATGGAAAGTGACGTTGCGGTTGGCGCCCAAGAAGTGCGTCTGCAGAGCGAAAACGTCGACGTGCTTGCTGAGCGTCTTGAAGTCGTAGTACTTGGCCAAAATCTCCGGCTTCGCGGGCACCGACAGAGCCACATACAGGTCGGCGCCAAGCTTCGTTCGGACGGTCGAAATGAACTCGGTGATGTCCTGCTTGGAAGTCAGCTTCTTCAGCCGCACCTCCAGGCCGAAGATCTTCGTGGCGTTCAAGGTTCGCAACAAGTTCTGGAAGAAGCGTACAACAAACGACGGTTGGATGACGCCCCACTTATGATTGTTATCAATTCCGGCGACACGCAACGCATGACATAACGCTCCATGTGGTTTGTGCGACGGACGCAGGCAGGCAGCAACGCAATGAGCGAACTAGTTGTGTTGCCTCAGAGTTTTCTCAAAACGCATTTCCATTAATGACCCAAAAGGCCGAAGTGCGCGAGATATTTTAAATGGCAATGCGCGATCTCAAGCCGCCTTTTTCTCGCACACTTAAATGCGTTACGTAAATTGCAATCGCGGCGACGCAGACGTAACGCAACGCGTCGCCTCCGCGCCGATCACGATTTTAATTTTTAACTCGCCGGACTTAATTAATTGGGTTGTGTCAGCGATCAATTAAAAGTTTCAGATGTGCGTCGTCTCGTCGAGAAATGCGCTTCGAAGCGAATAATTGCGTGTTGAGTCATTGCGTGGAATGTTATTTATTGTTTCGCATCGATATATCTACGATATTCTCGCAGTTTCTTGCAGTTCGAGCTGCCATGTACGGCCACGTTTATGGCAACAACATCATGCTGGGCGGTATGGCGCCGATCGTAAATAGCAAATCGGTTTAAATTATTTATGCCAGATCGCCATGACTGACTGACTGAGTGTCCGTGAGTGTAACTTTTCAAGAATGCTATTCAAAATTATGAGATAATTGTCTGTGCATGCATGACTCGGACGCGTTACCAAATGCGGGTTTCGCTAATGTTGCTGATCGGTGAGTGGTTCGAAATTCTTGGTACGACGAAACCACGGGCGGCAACTAAACTTAGAGATGACTGACTTACGTGGCTGAATTCCTGCACGGTAAGCAACACCTTGGCGCCCTGGTTGTCGATCAACTCTTTCAGCTGCTCGACGGGGGTGGTTTCCGGTAGGACAACATGACTGCATTTGCACATGTTCGCGCGACGCGCGTCCGAATAGTAACAGAACAATTTCGAGGTGACGCTCCGCGAGTCGATGCACTCCTTGCCGGCGAGCGCCCCCGCGAACGCCGCCACCAACAGAAGGATCCGAAACGAGTCCCGGCGGTTCATCGTGACCAACTGGTTACTTAACGTGCGCGAAGTCGCATCGGTTGGGAATTGAATGCCGATCGAGTGCTTGTCGCGTGCAGTTGATACGATCAGTTGACGCCGCAATGGTTAATGGTTAATAGTGAATCGGTGCGGACCTTATCGGTCGCATTCGCGCGCCGGAGCGAACTGATTTCTTCGATCGCCGAAGATTGACTGTCAGCATGGACCGGCGGATGGTGAAAAGTAAAGAACCGCGGAGCGCCGCAAGACCGCGAGTTCGCGTTCGGCGTGGCGTGTAGGGCGATTCACAAGGCTAAGGTAAAAGACGGCGAAAGAAATGGTGTTACAATAACACGCCGCGGCGCGACGCGTGCGCGGACCGGGCGGGACCGGCTTACCTAACGACGAGCGGCGCGCGCATGCAAAAGCGGACTTCGCTCGCGAACATTGCTCCGCATGTCCAAATCGTCACATTTCGCCGTCGCCTCTCGCGTGCGACAATCGCTCGAAGCGGTCCTCTTTCTGTGTAGGCGACGAAAGTAAAAGCCACGTAATGCATTCAGCTCGGCGATTAATCTCGTTTCACTTTTTGGCCTGCATGACCGAATGTGGGTCAAGTTCGCGAAATGACATTTTGACGGTTTCGCTCCGAAAATCGAAAACACAATCGCATAGATCGTTATCAGCGCCGGCTGGTCGGCGGACACTTCTGCGCGTTGTCGCACATGCAAATTAGAGGACAAGATCGATCAGCTTGAAGGGTTACGATGATCACGCAAACGCGATGACGGTGAATCGTTAACGATTTTTGTGCGTTCGTTGGGTTTTATGAGAGAATAATTGATTGCTGCTATTGATGTTGCACCATGCGCAGCGAGTGCGAGAATTCGTGTCGAAATCCGTCTTCTCGTGAACGACGTGGCGTGAATCAGGAATGATTCCGGATGAACCCATTTGCTCACCGCGCATTTCGAAACATCAATTGATAGTGTGTCACTTCTTGAAATGAATCTCCCAGACAGTTCTCGGTCGAGACAACCGGCAATGACATAGGCGTCTGGCGATATTAGCGTGCTCAAATAAAAACGAAAGTGAACCGCGGCGTCTTGCCTTTAACGGTTCCGCCAACGTTTTCGTTCGAACATTCGAAGTCATCTGGATTGTCGCCAGACACTAAAATCGGAAAAACACATAAAAACGACTCGTCATCATCCACTCTAATTGCCACCAGTTACACAACAAGTGCACCGGCGACGACAGAATTTCGCCTGTATCGCTGTCGCGTTATGTGTGTGGTCGATTCTATTAAATAATATTGCCTCCATTAATAACGCTCTGAGACACGACTCTGATTCGCATTAAGGTTGGGCATAGAAAAAGTCGTCTGCGCGTTGCTGTGTCGGAAACGAAACGCAAACAAGAAATCGAAATTGGGTCGTTTATTAAATGGGCGCTTATTAACCGTTCTTTACAATTGTCGACAAGCGCGGGCATTTTCGTTCGGACTCTCGAGCGATCATAAATTCTCGAAAATAGCTCACTTTTTCTGTGGCACGATAAACGCCGCTTTGATTAAACATTTCGAAATTTATTGCTGGGCTGGGAGTTAATTCGAATTGAACTTGACTACGGCTCGTTTCTCTCTGGCGTCATCGATCAAAAGTGTACCAAGTTCAAAAGTAAAAGGGTTAATTCGCACTACATGGACTAAGCGACGAACGAATTGAAGATAATATTAACATTGCTCCCACCATAATTTAATACTCACTTATTGTTAGCTAAACTGCGCAATGTGTTAATGCTATTCATTACTTTCAGTGTTGGAAGTGTAATTGTTATTATTTTAATAGCTAATGACCTTTGGACTGAGCCAAGCAGTTGAGTTGGTCAGTTTTTTTTACCATTTATTGCGTACAGCGCAATTCTTCCAATCTTGCCAAATAACTCAAATTTGATTCGCAGATGCACAAGTACACTAACCTAATTTAAAATCCTCGAATCCACTTTAGAAGAGAGGAAATTGTGAGGAAAATATTTCTTCATTATACTAGTTTATACAAAAATTAATCTGTAATGAGTTTGATGGTTGAGTAAAAAGGCGTGCATTGACATTATTAGTAAAAATAAATTCATTAACCATTTCTCTAGTCATTGTGAACCACAAATGTAAATGAATAAATTCGCGGGAAAGATATTAGGCGAAATGAGCATATTATGCGGGAGGAGTTGGGCAATTGTGCCAACATGTGGAGTTGCACCACCAGAATGTGTTTAATGTCGAGGAAACACAGCAATCAGCGCGACCGTTAATCGTTATTAGGCAAATGAAATATGTAATAAATATATATATATAACCTATTATACTCTAGTGACCGTGTCGGCGCCTGCTGCGATTGTAATATATAGGTGTTATTATTTTCTAGCAAGGCTAGCTTGGTATTTGGCATTTGGCATTTGTCCTACCGAGGTGACGAATGACGATGCCTCGATAGGTAGGTCAGTCGGGAATGGCTCGTTGTCAAATATAACTGTTCATCATCATTCAACATCTGCTATATACTGTAATACTATAATAAACTTCATCAAAGTAGCTAAAGTGGTGACCCCGACATGATCAAAAATGCTGCCACGAGAAGAACCGACGGCCAGCCAACGGAATCAATCTCAACCCGAATGTCCGAACGTCCAAACCCACAGAAATCCACAGTTGGAAAGTCTGCTTCCGCAAGAAATTGGAATAGCAGGGTTGCAAACGCTAAACTTACCCACTTTTGACATAACGGCAAGTAGTACCAAAGTACTCCCATGTGATCCGGTACCTCTGCGCTGCTTAGCGATATGAAGTGTGCGTGATTATAATCCTTAGTCCGCCGGCAACTTGGCCATATGGGAGTTTAAAATCAGCGTTATTAAAGAGATTGTGTCCCGGTGACGATACAAAAGTCAGCGACCGAAAGTGGGCGACCGGAAACCCTCACAGTTTTTACGCCGCTTACGTTGTCTGGGTGGGTGGCATGGATAATACCGGACATGGTTATCCGAACTTTGTGGCTGGGCACACGACATCCGTTTAGGCAATCCTGGCCGCGCGAAGAAATCAGCCACTTGGCGATGTAGCTGACCTTGCAGATAAGATTATGGAAACAGGACCTCAGTTTTGTGTTGCGGCAGTCAAGAACACATCTACTGTACTTGCCGCTCTAAATCAATTGCAGCAGCAGATGTCAACAATAATGAACTTTATAATATTGAAAAGATTGAAAAGATTGAAAATGTACTATTTTGAAAGTGATCACGTGATTGTCGGACCACGAAGTTTTTTTTATCGACGAGGTGATATTAAGTACAATATTAATCATGTACGGAAATTATTCACCGGGTACGTTTCAACAAGGAAAATATTAGTCATAAATGATGCAGGACAGAGGAATACCAAACATATAGATGTTATGTATAGACACCGCGGATGGACGCACGTACGCTCTGAAGAGTCATCACGTCTTTCCCAACTTCAATAAAGATGTTAACGCTCCAAGCCCCGGGGCGATCTTCCTCTCAAGTTTCTCCGTTACGCACCTTATTTCCTAGCGCTAAAGCCAGCGTAGTTATTAAACTACGACTGTTAAGTCCCAATACCGTGTAGAAAGCCGTAAATCGTCTCGTGTCGCTTAACATGGAATGGGGTTTATGTACTGCGAGGGTAGTCTCTTAACCAGGATCGCCTAGACAACGTAGGCAGTGTGGAATGTAGGAAAAGACCGTAACATAAATGTATTATCGTACACGTCGACATTAAAACGTCAGACATTGCCAACGGATGCACCAAACTAAATTCAAAACTTGATTAACTATCGCATTATGGCGGAAACGGTAGTGGGAAAATGGTGGACCAATTGACCATTTTGCAAATATTACATAGGAAGGTAATACAAATTAGTAAACATGAACAGTGGAAAAATTTGCAAATAAGCAAAATGGAAAATATGTTAACAAAAAAAAGTGCTTCAAATACAATTACGACATATGTCTATATGTCTAACGGGAAATTATTGGATTGCTATAGAAAATTCATACATTGGCCACAACGTTGACATTTTTTCACGGGAGACTTCATTGTCGCTTTTAATTTAACTTTCACTTTTTGCACTCGTTTGTGCGCTGAATTAGTCGAATTTAATTATAGCAATAGCGGTTACGAGCCAAAACAGTTTTATGTAATATGTATCCTTTTGACTTCGGAATTTCGGAATTTTATCGATCGCCGTTTTAAGAATTCGGGTAATTAAGAGAGAACCGTGCGACGTAACGGCGACATAATGTGAAGCTCACATTTTTATGAAATAACCACACATCACGCATCTGGCAATTTTGTCGGGTAATTGCGCAATAATGAAATGACATTTGTAAAAGGCTTATAATTGGGATTGCCGATAATTAGATCAGCGGTAATACTGTGTATGTAAGTGTAAAGCGTCTGGTGACACGCCTCACGGAATAGTGAAATATGGCAAAAAGGAATGACAGAGAGAGCCTCTTTAGCCAGCGTCTGTTCACTCAAAAGTGACTAACTGAACGTAATTTTTCGGTACTCGGAATGTGAGGCAAGAAGAAAGAGGATGAAGAAGACAGTAAAGTCGCTGGTGCGCGATGCAGGAATTTGATAAACGCGTTTTTAAAGCAATATTACACGTGTGGCACACTGTGCTGTCGGTGGCGTTTCCATTATAATAATAGACACCGAATGGATATGGAAAAATGTAATATAAAAAAATGAGACAGACTTGAACATATACGCTGATACACGCCGATACTCGCTGATACCCTGCCACCTCCGAGCATCACACACCGATTCTATCTCGTATCCATTCTAGTCGTTGGATGTTATTAAGCACGAACATTGTTAAGTTATTAAGCAAAGCTGTTGCATGCAAACCTTTCTTCAGAAATGTTTTAGCATGGGATATAAGTATAGATATTAAATACCATTGGAATTAGAAGAGAAGAAAAGCAAAACTACGTAAAGGGAGATGCAATTCTTCACTGGTGAGGTAATTGAGTCGAGTCAACTTCGAAAATTTTTTCGACGAGGCCTGATTTTCCGTGTTTTAAAGGAAGGTATTAATAAGACTTGCATCCGTTTGCATCCGTAAGAGTGATTAATATTTATATAATTAGTACATATTTGGAGTGTTGCATATATATATACGCTGGACTAGACCAACCGTTGACGCATCCGTAACGATGCATAAACTAATATTGTAATTATAAAGATGATATACTTAAATATTGTGCATTGATAAATAAATATTTAATGTATTGGAACATGGTAAGAGTAATATTGTATTTTAACTTATTTTAACTTAACTTAAACACTCAAGTGTTAATAAAAATGCTGACTACCAGCTCGGCAGTGCGATACCAGAGTGCTCTTAGTATTAGTGGGTGGGAAGACGGAAACATATCGACCAATATTTAGTTGGTTCATTGCAATGGCCTCAACAATATCGGCTACTTCCATGTTTTCGAGATTTTACCCCTGACCCCGCCCCGGCAGGTCAGTCGCGACTCACACGTTGTTAAATATACACATACACGAGTTCTACAAACAAACTGCTCGTCATCATCATTTAACATCATTTTTATATTTAAGTATATTTAAGTATATTTAAATTTAAGTGTATTCAATATTTCCAACGGGAAAATATTTATATATTTGCCAAGATGCAAATGTGGTGTTCAAGTATTTTATTATGGAGGTGATAGGAAAATATTGGGCAAAAACATTTTGAAGCATTGCTCTTGAATGGTACAGAACAGGACAGAAGGACAATGAACCGAACGGAATTTACCCCGAATATGTAATCTGGAATGTGGAAACGTGAAAATGAATAGCAGAAAAGAAGTTGCAATTTTTCACTGGTGATATGGTAAGGCGTGTTTATTGCAAAAAATTCTCCAACAGGAGAAATATATTTCCGACAGTGCAACAAGATGGCTTTGAAAATGCAGGAGAAAAATATATTCTTTACGTTTGCGCAAAAGAATGAAATTCATCATTGAACTCGTCATCGCAAATAAGTTATAGTATATCTGGAAATTAGGTTGAATTTTATAAAGCACACTATGCTTTCTGTTCTAAGTTAACTCATTAGTTCATAATCATTCAACTATCCTCTAAGTTACTCCACGGGAAAATATTTAAAAGTCACCACATTGTTGTATTTCCGAGATAACGGAGACACAGAGACAAGGAACACGATTTCGATAGCAGATATTCCTATAACAAGACACAGGACTGGCAAATGGTTAATCGAACTGAAATGTTAAGCGCATGTTCAATTATTCTATCAATGAGGTGATATCAAGTACAATATTAATCATGCACGGAAATTAATCTACAGGGGAGCGTTTAAATGGTGCCAGACAGAAACACCCTTAAACTTGAACAGCAGCAGCAGCAGCAACAGAACGTTGTTTTGCTGTAAATATAAGGGATATTAGGCATATAAGAGATGTATATGTATATTAAAAAATACCTAGGAATCTTCTTAGAAGATTTCTTTAAGGCATTAATAATATTTATAACATGTGAAATGCAATCACACAGTTGAGTTAAGTCAAAGTGTATATGAAAAATGTGCAATTTTAAGACTGAGCGCGTAGTTGTCGAACCACGAAATCGTCACTGACGCGGAATGCGTGCGGCATGCACGTTCAAGTACTCTATCATGGAGGTGTTATCATGTGCAACATTTTTCCTGTTTGAACAGGTCATAAATATTTGAGAGCATTGGTTTTAAATAATGAAGAAGCAAATTACTGAACGTAATTTTCTTTAAGTTATAACGTGGAAATAAGATCGTGGAATAAGATAATGGAAATCTAAAAGAAATTGTAATATTTTACTGGTAAGATATTCATTGTTGAAAAACGCAGGCATAGACAAAGTGGATAATACACATATCTTGTCCTTTTCTCGAACTATGCTTTCTATTATACGTTAACCCATTCGTTCATAACCAATCAACTATCTTTAGGTATACGGGAATATATTGAAAAACTGTCACAGTGTTGTCGACCCGAAAAACATCAGAAACAGCGACGAGGAAATACGGGGGCTGGTTGAATCGGACATTTCATTGTTCTATGGGCAAGCACCAGAAACAGCACCAGAAACAGCACCAGAAACAGCACCAGAAACAGCACCAGAAACAGCACCAGAAACAGCACCAGAAACAGCACCAGAAACAGCACCAGAAACAGCACCAGAA
>JAODGE020011556.1:0-10827 GCA_027574965.2 Ecitophya simulans
ACTCTTAACTGTTGTTAATTTAGAAACAATATTTACCGTTTTTGATTATGTTAAGACAACAGCAAGTGTTTAATAAAGCAAAGTAATTGCAGGTGCCTAAAGCCAACAATCCCCCGATGCCGTGATTTTATCATTGGCTTTTTTGTGCCAGATAAATAATTAATGAGCTTTGCTTGAGCGCCGAGTGCCGCCGGGACGTAACACAACGTTTTACTCTTGTCGCACTTTTAGTTCGTTTATTGCGCGTTGTTATCGATACTTTTATAATTAATGCCCGCGTTGTGTTGGGTTGTCATGCGGAGATTTAAAAATGTTCAGTGCTCAAAACCACATTTACATCGCGCAACGTTAATTATTCAACGTACAGTTTTCCACAGCGCTAAAACAAATCACAAACTTGCTCTGCAAACAAACATTTTATTATGAAAATCACTTTCCTAGTAAATTTCTCTAATTTCCGGCACTTTGACATTTACCCCACCATTATTTCGAATGAAAAATATTTGCTCTACTTGATTGCTCGCTCGAGTGTCGTAAATATCGATCGACATCGGCCGTTAACGTCTCGCGGCTCACATAAATTATAAACTTGAAATTAGTTCGGTTTGAGCCGGCTCAGGGTGGGCAGAGAGTTTGTGCTGTGCGTCGGTTGCATTCGATGAAATCATCGCCCAGGTATGGCAAAGCCAACGAACCTACGCGGCGATGAAAGCGATGCAAAAGTCGAACGAATAATGCAAACTAAAAACTATTTGTCTTCGACGCCAAAATTGAACATTTACTAATTGACGAGTATTTTCCCTGTCCCGTAAAAGTTACCCTAACGATTGATGTTTACCATAGAATTGCAGATAGTGGATTATTGTCAAGAGAAACTGCCAACGACCGCGCTTTGAACCACAACGATAAACGTGCAGCTTGTATCAATAAACATACATACTGCACTCGTCAATATTTGTACGCTCCGTTGGCATATTTTTATTTTGAGCTTGCGAGTGGAATTAATTATGGTATATTTATTACACCCATAAAGAGTCGCATTAAGGTAGAATTAAATTGCGATCTTTGCGATATTGAATTAAAAATGAAATTTCTATTTCCAACTTTGTAACTAGCATGCTGAGTTTACGGTGAGATTACATTCGCAATTCTCACACACACAACACCCACATAAAGCAACTGGAAATTAAAGTTTTGCCTGGCTGCCGGTGACGCCGCAATTAAGAGTGCACCTTCGAAGTCGGTCGCGCTAATGCCGCAATCCGCAAACCCCAATTTCATCTAATCACTTTAATGGCTGCCACCCACATTTATTTCTTTTGTTCCATCGATTTCTATCAAAAGTTCAAAGTCGCCGTCAACAGTATCCAGGCAATCAATATTTTTCGATAATTACGTTTTATGTCAACATTTCGACGTTATTTTTAAGTTGACAAAATTTCGGAAAAATTTACCGCGATTATGACAAAACTGTATATTGCTTCATTTAATTATTTTCGTCACTTCCACGCGCATCGTCTGCTGACGAGTGCGCCAGGTATTTACTTCTCTCGGATTTTACCTTGAGATTGACTTGGTGGGTAGGAAAAGAAGGACGGCGGCGGCGGGAAGTTAAACTAAGAAGGCGTCCTTGCGCCTTGCCCGGTTTTAATTAACATAATGGCACGGACCGGATACAGACAACAATTTCACTTTGGTTTTGCAGAACGCGGCCCGAACGCTCAGTTCCATCTCGAAATAAGGTCGCGGAAAAAGTTTGTTTAATTAACACTGTATAATATACACAATGTAGGTATAAAACACAGCGCAAAAAACGTGCGACTTAAAGAAACTCCGTGGCGTCTTGCAGAATCCAAAATTTCTGGAAGAAAAATCGCGCCATGAAAAAATATAAATAATCCGGAGATACACTTTATATTTATAAATAAAAAAGATAGATTCACTTAGATTACTAAACTTGTCGATAAACTACTGGAACTATATACAGTAACAAGTAAATACCAATTTGAAAATTCTTTGCCGAAGCACGTCTAGAACTGGAAGAATAAGCCGAGTCTCGCTGCATCGCTTCGACGTAGTATTGCTCGTCTGAAAATGTATTTAATGAAACACTTAAAGTATGAAAATTTTTCCAGTTTGTTTACCGTCAATAACACGCAACTTTACCGAATCTTCCTTGGCAGCGTACTTTATGCAGGTATACCTTCCAGAATGTTTCGATTGTACCGCATTTATGATCAACCGACTGGTAATTTTTCCTTGGCGATAATCGGTTTCTATTGAAATTCCACCTTCGTCAAACTGCAAGCGAAACAAAATTATGCGGAATATAATGATTACAAAGTTTGCTTTGGCGTTGTTGTGTTTATTTCGTAAAATGCGAGACTGGCGTAGAGATTCTGGATGACATCCTTATCAGGCCAAAACTCTGGCCGGGAGGTCAGTGCTCACCTTGCTGGTGATTTCCGTCGCTTCGTGGAGCCAGCGCACTCTGGCTTTCTTCATTAGCGGGTCGTCGGCGATGGTGTCGTCGACCGTAATTTCGCACGTCAGCGATAGCGTCGAACCCTGTCTGGCGCTGATCTCTTGCGCGGACTTTATGTGAGCTCGGCTCGTAAACCGCGGAGAAGATTCCGTCGCCACATGTCTACTATCTACGTAAGCGATCAGAAAATAAAAATAAAAAAAACGGCAAACGAAAATATTTAAATGTGATTTCCAACCTATAATACTGAGATTCACGGCGAGATTCATCTTCGGGTCGGTATTAACTTGACATTCGTATTGACCGGAATCATTAGGGCGAACACCACGAATGCGAAGACCCCAAAAATCTGCTTCTGGATTATACACGCTTTCAAGGCGGCTGTCGGCGGAAAAGGTTATTTCTCCGGACGTCAGGATTGACAGGTCTTTTCGTCGCATCCAGGACACCTGCAAAAATGTATTTGGTAAAAAACACCACAATTAGTAACAGCCTTTTTTGTCTTTGGAAAACTCTCATGCAAATGTTAAATTAAATTACAAAGGGCCGGGTAAAGAACGACGTGCGAACCACAGGCTCGTGTGGCGCCATTCGGCATTGTTTTTTGGCACGCTCGTGTGATTGCACGCTGTTTGCGTTTCTGTTTTCTTGCCCACGAACGCTATTACATTTTTTATTCGAATCTAATTACGAAAGGCATCTATCCAATTTTAACTTTTTACGCTCGCAGCGTCGTGCAATTTGAACACGAAATTTTAGAACGCTGACCTTTTGCCGACCTCTGAACATGAGCGCTATTTCCATTTCAAATTGAAGGTGACCGAATAATTTATTACTAGTCTACGAATAAGGAACCTGAGATGAACTCCGTCACATTTGGAACACGGCATTATGCAAATGAGTGCGATTGAGACTGCGAATTGTAGGGTGAATAAATTTATACATGGTTTTCAAAAAATTTTTAAAACGACTTTAATTGAAAAGCAAACAGTGCCATCAAATAGATTAAACTATTCTAAACATTCTGATATAAATTGTAATTTGATCATTTTAGAAACAGTGCTAGATGACTGACAGTTACGAAAGAAATAGACAAAATGCTCAAAAACGAGGTAAACACCATCGCAATTATAATAATTTTGCTTAGTTTCTTGCCAGAATTACAAGCACAATTTGTACTTTAAATTATAATTAAAACAAAATATGAAAACCTTTGGTTTTGCTTGCTACACCAAACTCACACTTTTAAATTAAATGTTTACTAATTTTGTTCTGAATTTAGTTTAAGTCACGGATTTGTAATTTTGGCAAAAAACTGCGCAAAATAATATATAAATATTTGTAATTTTATATCCGTTAATCACATATCTAATCCAGTTGCCAACAGAGTCAAATAAAAAGTTATATCAGAGTGCTTAGAATGATTCGACTCTATTCGGTGCAGTGTTCGTTATTCAAGTAGGGCTATTTTAAACATTTTCATAACCATACATTAATTTATTCACCCCACAATTCGCCGTCTCGATCGCGCTCAGTTGAGTGCATCTCAGGTCTTTAATTAACGCTGATTAAAACTTCGCGTGCAAAAAAACTGCGAATAGATGTTATCAAAAAATCGTGATAAACATATCGAGCAGTGAGCCGACTATTTATAGCAGAATTGTAAATTGTTTCAGATCCGTTTAAAAAACCAGTTCTCATCTGCTTAACACTCGCCGGCAACGAGATGTTGTTATTAAATCAATCGGGCAGGCGGTAAATCACACGGCTGGTTTTAATTGGATCCATTCGAGGGCCGCAGCTTCGTGTCGCCCTGGTTACACACGCACGGCGCGCATTTCGTAATTTACGGTTGTGTTAATTTACACTTACGTCTCGCGGTGCGCCGACGCGAGTACTTATGACGCCGGCGCACTTTACCCGTAACGGATTCACGGATTTGCTCCATTCAACCAGACGTGTGCCCGGCCGCAGCTTTCGAACGGTCGCCGAGTGGCTTTTTAATTGAAACCATCCGAGCCAAGCCGAATGAGGCCACGATGTTTTGTTTTTCGTCGATACCAACGCCAAGAAGGGCAGTTAATAAGTAACCAGTATGTTTACATTGGCGTTTTCGCATTCTGCCGTTCAATCAATTTGCTTTCATACGACGCATTCAATTTGGCTGCCTCCAATGTTTGGTTTAATTACAGCTTACATGAATGGATCGGGATTAATGCCAGGTATCCGAACCAAGGCACAACGCCGTCAGCAACCTCAGAGAAGACCCAGCAGACCTATGGCAACTTTAAATTGATGTTTCAACAACGTCAGAACTTACGATACGGGTGATAATATCGTTCGAGCGTTTGTTGTGATAATTTTCGTGCGTGCGCGTGCAGCAGTCGACTCGTACGAAACAAGTGATTGGAAATGGCAATTTCATCGCGTGATGCCAAAAGCCGTTCGATGCGAGACAGTTTCCAATCTATTCGCTTAAGTCTCCCGAACGGCAAGTGCCGCAAATCGAACTCAATTAGTGCACGTTTCCAAGCAATCGTCGATAAAGAAACTTCCAGCCGAGGACCTCCGGAACGCGCGTATCAGTGAGCCAAATTAGAGAATTAGGTATCGAGATGATTTATGTGCTTGCGCTCCTCGCTAAATCGCACGCACAGCTGCACAGGAAGTGGGCGCCGTTTCGCGTATCCAACTAGCGTCTTTCGACGTGTAATTAACACGCCGTACATCTGATCGAGCACGCCTAAGCCCCCTTAAGGGTTAATATGCATATCTAATATCTAAATGTGCCATTTTGCGAGCGCATTAATTAGGTTTGTGAAAAAGTCAAAATGTCTCGGCGACTTACAACTTTGTCTCCAATATTCCTCACCGTGCAAGGCAGCAGAACAGTCGCTCCGACATGAGCGTCGATTTCATTGATAATGGCATCAAAGCGAGGAACCGTCTCGTCTTCGATTACGTGCAAGACATCTCTTCGGCGGACTCTTTCGAGGGTACCTGTCGACACACAAAACACGTTAACAATGACATCATTATGTTTCCGAAACGGAACGCGCACTGTACTATAATTGAATCTTTGTAGATACAATGTGACGAATTCTAGGCGCACACGTGTCGAAACAATACATCACAAGTCCCATACTTTGACGGATGAATAATCTCAATAGAATATTCAATTGGCGGATGGTTCATTTGAAGAGACGTCATTGACTATTCGTGCTCATTCCGCCAGACATGATTTTATTAAGCCGACGATTCACGCTGCGTCTGAGGCTAATTAATTGCCAGCGGGAATTATACGACACGTCGCCACGTGTCGCGTCGGTGAGCATGCGATGTATGTGGAAACAATGCGTGTTTAGATGGATTACGATTACGAGAATTGCTGCAGGAGCTATAAGCCAGATAAATACACGAATTGAGCGCGCCGCGGCGCCAATAACGGAGCGTCAGGACACGCGATGGATTTCCGGATCCTGCCAACGTGCAGATATTTCAATCTGCAATTACTGGTAATTCCACGCCGTAGAAAGGCATACTTTGTCTACCAATTTGCGGAGCACATCAACTAGTAATTAGTGCAATGTTTAAAAAATAATAAGTTTGAGTGTTTTGTGCTTGAGTAAAAACGCTCGCTTAGGCAAGCTTTTCCAACAACGTCCAAGTTTTTTAATTATCTTAAAACCATACTTTACTCGCTGTAGACTAAAAACGTTTAAAACTCCAGACTTTACACAACGTAATACCAAGTGTGTAAATTTTTATATTAGAATTTCAATTTCAAACATCTGTACAATCGCAATATTATCCAAATTGAAAAAGCTGGCATGCATATAGATATTAATTAGTCTACATTAATTGTATAAAATTTAACGTTTATTTTTTTGCACTTTTCATTTGTATGGTCTTGAAGTATATTACCTACCAAGTCTTAATTGAGACCAGTTAACAGAAAATAAACGTGCCTTTCATTGTTTAGATATAACTCCACAGTACAATTATGTATTTTGCGTTTTTTGTGCGCTAAACGGCGTCTTTTCCTGAACATTTTTTTGTTTCTCACATTTCTGCTTTTCTTTGCAGCACCCTAAATTGCTTTAAAGTACGAGTAGTCCGCGCCGGCCGCGGGTTTTATGTAAATATTCCTAATAACCATAACGAGGGCCTTTTTTTATTCACGAGTGCTTAATCAGTTCTCATAAATTCGAACCGGGAGCGCACGATTCTCATTCTTTTCGACGTTCCCCTCTTGCGCCTTGTTTCCCTTTGCGGGTGTCTAAATTATGCACGGAAGTTTTTGGTGCCCGTGAGAGCGTCGCTGTAGTAAACGGTGTCGCCGAGGGGTGTGATATTGAGTTTTGATTTTGAATCGAGTGTTAAAATCTCAATCAAACCCACGCTGTCGTGTCGAACGCGCGGTCGCAGCGAAAATTAAAAATCTCGATGACAATGCAACGTTCGTAAAACTCGATGCGCCCTCGAAAAGTCCCGCGTGGCGTGAGCGTGGGGGGTCATGAGGCAGGGAGGGATTTTGGGGTGCTTCGAGTGCAGCTGAAGTGAGCGCGACAAACAAAGCACATGGGAATAAAACTATAAGGGCCGGAAACTCGGGAACGCTCGTGGAGAGGTTTTTCGACGTTTAGATTTTCGCGCGGTTCGCCCTAGCTCGAAAAAGTGGAAAAACGTGCGCGCCGCAAGTTTGATTTATTATCGCGGATAAGGATCTGTCAACAATCCACCGATCGCGTGCCCCACGCCTGCCAAACGATGGTTTGCACGCTCCCGAGCATTCGCTCCGTGCTCACTGTTCGCACTCTTTAACCTGGTTCATCACTTGAAGACCCAGAGTACGTCCGCCCAGAGACGGAATTCTATAATAATATTGATGAAGCATTTGAACATTGTTCATGCGGCCTCACTATATCATATCGACGCTGGCATTAGATTTAGGGCTGGCGCCATCATTGTCACCACCACGATGTCAGCTGTTCAAACCTTCAAACATCATCGCACCGTCATCACAGTTCATTTATTCTCTCACATGCGGTCTTGTCGTCTAGGTCTAGCTTTTTATTTCGCATTTCAGTCTCACGCTCGCCACATTGCGCTTAGACGGACGGATTTATGGTTATTTTGATAGAAACGCATTACTGCTCAGTTAGGTCTTAACTTGGAAGTCATACTTACTTAGAATGCACCACAAAAAACCAAATAGGGCAGCTAAAAGATAGACAAAGACACTAGAAGACTTTGGATCGTGGCCAGGAATATGAATTCTGATCATCTTTCGAATTGTCTACTGCACTAGTTCATACTCTTCGCGAACGAACTTAAAGTCTTAAAATAGTTGAAGCAATTCGAAGCTGCTAATTGCACTTTAGGCACTAGACTGTTAGGAATCTACTTAATCAACATTCTTTTGAAGTGATCATCAAAAACGGCAGCATTTTTGCAAGTTTAATTGGAAGCCGTATTGTTTAGTAATGTTTACGATCAATATCACTATTATTACGCTTTACTACCAAACTTTTATTGCCTCCAATATGGCAAAAGATTGCTATTGATAATATATCATACAAATATAGGACTGTGTAGTGACAGCTTTATGTGTCGTTTGTCGATTTGCGGTCGCTTGTTCGTTGAAGTCTCACATCGTAATTCCTCCCGGTGTGGCGGCGGTAGGTGATTGTATATCAAGTACAATTTTATAGCGTTTTAAGTACCACCATCGAAAGCCCCACGTTTCGATGCCGTGAGATGGAATGAAAACGTAGTAAACACGTCTGGGCAAATCGCCAGATGGCTGATATAATAGTTTTGCCAACTTAATTGCACGATATCCTATCCAACTATCAAATATACCCTTAAAAAAGTCTGTTTGCACATAGTGGCAACTGTGCCGTTTACAGCACCCCCTCATCTATCCAACGAATATTAATCCTGGAATGTATTGAACTACATGTAACCTGAAGAACGGAGGAACTATAACTATTAAACAATGTTCAAGTTCAACATCAATCATCAATACGTACAATTTGATAGTTTGAACCGACTATTGCAATATTTGCAAATATTCAAGTAGCACCGCACTTGCATTATACAGCTTACGCGTAGATCGCACCCATCGAAAGACATTTGGGGCACTCTGTTAAAGGGATGAACGATACCGCAATAATAACGGTCATGTTTCGGTTACGTAAGCGGGGGTGATGGCCCACACACTGAGCGACCTCAATTAACATCCACGAGTGCTCGGCTCGTCATCACGGCCACATCAACGTGTCCGAGTAATAGCCGTTCTCGGGGTTTATTATCCACTCCCTCGCGATAATATTCAAATCATCTGTAGCCGTGCACGTCCAGTGAAGTCAACTAAACGTCGTTTATGACCTGCACAACTACATCAAGCCACACATTAACACTAAACAAAGGTCTAGTCGTAGCATTAAACGAAAACATCTTGTCTTGAGCGGCGACTCCGGGTTTCGAAACGCTTAATGTAAATTCAACTATTTTAAGCTGCAACCTTGACAGCTCGAATTAGGTTGAAATGGACGGAATGTTTCGAAGACGAAAATAAGTTTTTGGGAGTTTAGCGCGTGCATTGTTTTCCTATCGATGCACGGACGAGGCGCACGTTCCGGGGACGTGGATTTTTTATGGTCGACAGCTGAGCGGAATACGTGGATAAGCGCGTTCGGAAGTTTTACGTCCAATAAAAGTCAAGATCCGAGCGCTCTCATTATGTCATAGTCTGGCGTCGGGCGCGTACGCGAACGTCAAAGCTGAACTAACCACCGCCGCCGCCATCGCGCCGTCATCGACGAGCATGCTTCACGAAAGTTTCCGCCTTACATTATTCACCAACTTTCCGGTCGCTAGGTAAACCAAAACTCTCTAGCTCATCGCACAACAACGCACATCATAAGTATCGCTTAACTTCATTAAATTCACCCCAAGCGCACTCTGCGAATTTGCCTCATCGTCCGCGTCTTCTTTGCGCTCATATTACCTTGGCAACTTCCGGCCTACGGCAAGATTTTTCACGTTTTTCGCGCACACCGAATAAGCTGATTTTGCACAACTTTAAAATGCAGTTATTTATTGTGAAATGACACGTGTCGTTAAGGACGTAGCAAGAGCGCGTTACTTTTGATCTCAGATACTATACTTAGATCTTCAAAGAACTGGCGCTAATTCACATTGTGCAGGAAGTTGCATAAAAAGATTCTAGCGATTAATTTCATAAAGAATTTCTGCCAATAATATTCTTATAAAGTAGATACTGCTGTATTTATGTGTGGACGTAAAGCTTTGTTGTGAAAACTAACAATAGAGTAAAGATATCCGAAAAGTTAGAGAAATAAATTTGACAAACCTCACCAGTTCTTGACGTTTGCGCGAGCGGGGTGTCGTTGGTATCTCCCGAGAGGCTCACTAATTTAACAACAAAACTTTTATACTTTTACTACTCACTATTAGCGCGTGCGGCGGGCGTCTAACTAGCGCAAATCTAGCTTTCCGTGTTGGTAACTGTCCGCTCTCATAACGCACACCCTCTCGCAGCCGTTCCCGACGTCTCGTTCTTTTTCTTCGCACCGCGAGAAAGCACAAAAGAACTGGAACAAGGGGACAAGTGGATAAGAAAAAGGCGCTGCCCTCCGCTGACTGCGAGAGGATTTTAACAATGCTGAAATTTAACGGCCTTTTGCGCCTTTTTCCTTTTCTTCCTGCTATTTTTTAGCGCCATGCTGCTATGCTGCAATTCTAACGATTTAACCTGTCATCGCTATGTGGGAAACTAACGAGGCTAATTTTTATCAGCGTGATGAAGAAACGCTGTAGCCGGATTCAGCCGTTTCACAATTTATATAAAATATTATTTTTCTTAATTGTTGAAACAAACATTCGAAGGGAAACAACCCACGTCCACACAACGAACAGGCGACTGGTGCTGTTCTAGATTCCCCTCCCATCTCATTGGCATTCTAAACAAAGCGTTTGGTGTTTGACTGTTTGGCCATTTTGGAATGCGGTTAGTGATATTTTTAACTACAGCCTATTAAAACTGTTGTTCTGTTTGCGCATGCGCCGCGCTTTCGCACTACCCGGGCCGAATATGAAAATAACACCAGCGTGCAACATCACCCTCATGTGGAGGACAATCTTCGCACGCATAGATAAAGCACGTAAGCGTATCAGCACTCACTCACACAACAGCTACCTCGTTTATTTGAAGACAAAATATTCGCGCGTAGACAGGAAGAAGGAACAAAAAACAGTGAGTGGCTACAAGTGCCTCTTACAACTTGGTAACTTTAGAAGATGGTAAATATTCC
>JAODGE020011570.1:0-15508 GCA_027574965.2 Ecitophya simulans
CACTATCCTTTAAAACTCACCACTAGAACCACTCGCAAATTTTACAAACTTTCATAAAAATCTGTCTTATATCTACACATTTAAAAAAATTCTATCATAATCTGATGAATTTAAAAAATACAATTAGAAGTATATTAAAAATAATATTTAAAGAAAGTCCATACTAACTATTTTTCAAAATTTACGACTAGAACAGTCAAAAATTCCTCAATATCTGTAAAATTTAAAAACATCTGTACAACAACCGAAAATATAAGCAATAATAACAAAATATAAAGAATATGTAAAGCTCTTAATATCCAGAAGTCTATAAAATGCTGCAACATATTAACAATCATATAAAAATAAATTAAAATTACTTTTTTCCGAAATTTACCACTAGACCTCTCAAAGGCGTCCTAACATCTTTAAATCTAAATTTAAAAATAAAAGTAGGGTAACTAAAAATATATTAACGACAATATAAAAAAGTCAAACTATCTTTCAAAATGCACCACTCAATCATTCATCAATATCACATTTCAAATAATGGCGTTAAAGTTTTGATAAATTAAAAAATAATTGTAGTACAACGATTTTTCAACATTCATCACTGGAACCTCTCAATATCCTCAAATTTTGCAAAATTAAAAATAAAAACTAAATGTTTTTTGCAATTTACAACTAGATTAGACTAGACTACCAGTTATCCCTTAAGATCATCAAATTTGAGCAAATTTTATCAAAATCTGTACAATTAAAAAAAAGTGCAGTCACCCAAAATATATTAATAACAAAACATAAAGTGAGTCTAAAGTATTTTACAATTCACCAGTCACAAATAATCAATCAATATCACCAATTTTTTTTTTCATTGAAAACTGTAAAATTGCCGCAAACACAAAAATTACGCAGCCACCAACAATACACCAAGATCGACTAAAAACCGGAAGCGCGAACGCCTGGCAGCCGGTACGTCGAATCATTCTCCACGCTTCTTCGCACCTTGCACCTCGAATCGCGCGCAATTCGCAATTCTCACGCGAAACGGTGCGGCTTCGGCGTGCGTGCGCGCGCCGAGCTCGAGTGGCTCGCTCAATGCGCGCTCCCAATGGGTGCGCGGCCGTGGGTTAAACGGCCGACGCGGAATAGAAATTGGTAATTCAAATCCGGCGCGCGCGTTATTGCCGCCGTCGGCAGTGACCGCGACAGCGTCCACGACCGGCAATAATGGCACTCGCGGCGGCGGGCGACGGGCTCCCAGCGCGTTTCCGACACCAACCACCGTTATGCAATCAATCCCCGTGCCCCGTTGCATTACGGCGTGCAATTCCGCGTGCAAACTCATTCCGCCGCCCACGCTTCGCACGCTCGCCGACGCTATTAATCAAATTAGCTCGACTCATGGCTCAAAATTGGGGTTATGTTTCACATGGATGCATTAAATTGACTGTTTCGTCTATATCGATATAGGTAACCCAATTTACTACTATATAGCGTTATACCAAATATTTTTTACCACACGATTCGTTCCATTAAGCGAACCATTAACCTGAGACACTTTTTGAGCGGTTTTAAAGTTGCCCATTGACGTTTTAATAAAATAATGTGTTGAAAACATTGTCGTGCCGAGGGCCATAAAAATTATCGTAAAATTGTGCATCCCGATGCGTGGACTCGTGCTAACGACGCCCTTTGCCTTTTCACACGCCAAGATTCAAGAAAATAAAAACTAAAAATTACGACACTTGAGAACGCTCTTGTACAAAAGGAGCAAACAAAATAACATCCCAACTCTAAGTACGTTATTAAGCTACATGTGTCCCGATTGTGGCATTTGACATCTGTACTTTTCCTTCTTTTTCCTTCCTATTTTCTATACGTTTATGCCAATCGGCTGGAATATTTTATTGGATTTGAGGCGTATCGCAACGAAAGATAAACGCGGCGTTTATTCAACATTGCAGTAACAATAATCGCCTCTTCGCTGTGTTATCAACAAAGATGCCGTTATTGTAGAATAAATCGTGAACGTGGTCGTTGAATTGGGTTGCCCACATTGAGCAACCCAAATGACATCACGAAGATCTGCGATTACTCTGTCGAGGCCTTCGCGAGCGGAAACTTAAATCATCTCGAAATGTTTGTTGAATCAAAGGCGGCCGGCGTGACGTTTTATTGTACGTAAGAATGCGCTCTGAAACAATGCCTCTCGCTTCTTGTTTGTTTACATAACCTCAACGTTTATGGCGATCGACGGGCGGCGAATGCCACGAAACGAAACGTAATATGCAGCTTTAAAAGGTGCAATATTATTTGACGACTTGCAATGCTACACGTGTCTATAAATAAATGTAGTTTATGGTAAAAAAAAGGTTCATTTGGATTTTCCTACTTTTACCTGTTTCCGTATTATTAAAAAAACGTCAAAAGTATATCCCAACATTAAACCAATGTCAGCTATACAACCTCTGGTTTTACCTAAGGTTTAATGGCGCAAGATTTTGATATCATTCAATTAGACTTCTCAAGAGCTTTCTGATGATACCATGTTTAATGACATTTTCGATAGGTAGCAATTAGCAAATTGCAATTTTAAATTATTTTTGGTCCCGTTTAAAACACATGGAAAATTGATTTTATTGGCGTAACTTATAGAGCATGTATGTTGCTCAGATTCTGAAAGAGCATATAATTTCCGATCGAATGGCATCTTTTGTTTTCATGATATCGATACGCAGATACATCAAAATCACACGTTTATAATTGAAACCTATTATATGAAAACTTAAATAAGTCGTGTTCGGTAACCAATAATAGATAATTGAATATATAATTAAGTTGTGTAATTTATATAAAAATATTATTGATTATTTGCTAATTTTTGTGATTCTAACAAAATCGATGTTAATCGAATTTCGTTGGGCGACAAAACGAAAAACAAGTGAATGTTAGGTTATGCGCACGACATGGCATACGATTATCTCCATCTTGACGTCAAGCGCTTCATCGAAAGCGATCGACGGGCGTGTTTCGATCGAATTCCGTCGCGGGCCGTCTCCTTAATTAAACCAAACACGATCCAACGCAAACAGTTCGACGCGGTCGATATTCGGACGAGCGCCCGCCGAACAGTGCCGGCGGTGGCGGCGGCGGCGGCCGTCGTCGACTGAAAAGCGACTCCGAACGCCATTAAAACGCTGACCTATTGACACCAGCGAGACTTTGCTCCCGCTCGCCGCGGGATGGGACGATCGCAGACGTTTATCGATAAGGCGCGTTCGTTCGTCGTAAACATTTTTTTTTTTCTCGCTGCGCTCGAACGACGCCGACGGCGCGCCGACAACGTTTCCGTTGGGTTTTCCACGCGAACGAAATCGCGCGCGCGTCGTGGTCGTCGTCGTCGTCGCGCCAAAATGTCCGCCCCCGACGCGCGGCGCGAATTATTAACGTCGGCGTGCCGAACGCCGGGAATGGTCGTGTTAAGATAATCGACGAGATTCGCAACATGGAAGGCGCGCGCGTAGTACGCCGAGATACTGGATATCTTTTGTAAATATTGAGCATACAAATAGTGAAAGCGATGTGATAATGCGCGCAAGTTCGAGATTACTTCCCCAAAGTCATTCATTTGTTTATTGTCACAATCTGTATCGGCCGTCGATGGACTTGAAATGCGCGCGATACCGCATTATCGACGTCGATGATTCGTTTGTTTCTAGTTTTGTTGATTTTTCGTATCTAATGTAAACATTACTGTTTTGCTGGTAAAAATATCGGAAAGCGTTCAAAAAATGTGCAAACAATTTAAAGTGCATTTAAAAAAACATGTTTATCGTTTTATCAAAGTTGTTTAGCATCTGAAGCAAAAGATATTCTTAATAGCACTAGGTATGAACATTTTCTTTAACTCGGCTAAAAAAAAAAGATGTAATTTTGCTTGGTAATTCTAGCATATTTGATAATGCAGTCACAATCTTGGAGGGTAATTTAAAGTTTATCGAAAACATAAATAATTTGAAGATTCTCTAATTAACACAGTTGATATGACCTGATTTAGATTGTAAAAATATAAATCGAACGTATTTTAAGTTAGTGATAGAAATAATTTATGAAATTATAAAAATTGCACCATCAAGGATTATAAGTATAACGATTCTAATTGTTTAATTATATAAATCAGATTTTGCTTTTCAATCCGCAAGGGCAAAACCTAAAAATCTGTTAAACAACTTGGTGAGGTCACTTGCACATAATACTTCTAAACGAAATCAAAATAAATATTTTCTAGAGCATTTTGCACATAGCGACGGCGTGACGCAGAAACAAAAAAAAAACTTATGTATCAAATTGCTAAATTTTGCAAAACAGCAAATATTCCATTCGAAGAGTTGAAAAACAATTACAATTAGTTTGTATATTAAATATTTTGGTATTATTAAATAACAAATTCTTACTAAAGACATAAACATATCGATCTTGCCCAACCTTTGAAAAAAGCCGACTAGCGTATAAACTAAGCACCTGCCTTGCCATGATTTGTTTAAAATTTGAAGATATGCAAAAACCAATTTCATTCTCGCAATCTAACCAATTTCATTTGTTAACATTCATAACCTTCATCATTGAAGAAGAGCAAAATTGGCGACTCAACTTGTTCGAATCTAGGCCAACCAATTTCAAACAAACTTGTCATACGATAGCAGAAAATCGTTAAAAATAGCGGAGAGTACATAGTTGATTAAACCGTTGTTATATTTGATGACAAACCGTCAATTTTTTTAAAAAGAAAAGAAAAACGCTTCTAACTTATTACTCTATCTCTTTCTATATATAACTTTCCTATGTAGGACAGAAATGTAGACGATAACACAACAATTAATATACTTGATTTTCTCATCTCTATTTTTTGTAGAACAACGAAAAATGTGAAGGATAAAACGCGCGTTTGTTATTACTCAACCAAATATATAAGTAATTTTTCGTGATTCGTGCAATTGCGCAACATCGAATGTCTCTGTACGAAAATACCCGAAGTCCAAACCCACCTGTTGACATCGACGAGAGCGTTCAGGGCACGTCTTCCGGCTTAAGTGGCTTGAGGGGCCGCGCGAGTCAAAGATAGGCGTGCGCTTAACCCGTTCGCATGCTCCGATTGAGCCGACAACTATCTCTTCGGTGCCTCCTCGACTCTTCGGCCACTTTGCGCGCGCTCTTTCCCAAAACACGCCCATCTTCACTCGAAACTGTTACCATCGCTTTCCGATGGCCATTGCGATGCACGACTTCTCTCCTCGTAATATTATATTACAATATTGGATACTTCGCGATTATATACATGTAACTGAGCACGCCTGTTTTGTAAAGGTTGCGCTGTGCGGCAGCGAAACAACGAAATTCGTTTGTTTGTTTCAGCTGCGTGCGGTTTTCGCCACCCAACGATGTCCGCAAGCGACGACGTCCGAGCAAGCAACGTACGAGCACAATTAAAAATATTCAAACCGCGATAATCGTCATGGCAACAGCCATTTCAATTACCGACGTTCATAAATCTGCATTACTCCAGTTATTATTCGCATTACGTCTTTCCATCGATTCCAGTTACCAAGAAATTGAAACGAAACACAGACGATGTAAACATTCGCCATTTTACTTCATGTACCGGTTTATGTAATAAATAAACATTTTAAGTTTTATTCGTTTCTTTTTTTTTGTAAAAAAATAATTATAAAAATATATAACTGGAACAATCGCGCCGCCTTTTAAGGTTCTTAACAATTCCAAGTGATAATACCTAAATATGAAACTTCGATATCGTGCAACAGGTTTCCGCGTCGATCGCTATCCTGACCTCAATATTGTCACAAGGAGGCACACGCGAACGCCGCACGCATCGCCGACTTCGTCGGCGTTTTCCACGTCGTGCGCGATTTTCCGCGGCGCGCGCGCCGACGACCGGCGGCCATTTTGTTCGCCCGGCCGACATTAGCATGACGCGCGACGCACGAAAAAACAACCATATGTAATCGAAACGTATGCATACGATTTGGGCGTTCGGCCCGATCCTCGACGCAACGCGCACACATTAGAATCACTAATTTCGTTGCGACCCGCAATCGGTGTCGTCGCGCACAGTTCGCGCCGACTTTTCCGAAAATACACATACGATTATCATAATTTATTAAGTTCGTCGCCGCGCGTCGGACCGAGCGATTTTTATCGAATTCGCCACCAGCGCGAAAAAAAAAACAAAACCACACGGAAAAACACAACGAACAGCGAATATAACTGCGCCGCACGGAGCGCCGTGCGTTCGTTGAAAGGGTTGGTCCTCGCTAAGGACGAGCGCCGCGGCGTCGAGCTCGTGCCCGAGGCGGCTTGCGACCTGGCGAAAATCCGCCGGCGACTAATTGTGAAGGAAAACACGGCGCGCGCAGGCGGCGGGAACCTACGATAATATAATCTATGTATATAAAACTTATCTACTCACCATACGTTCTTTGATAATCGGGTTTCGTAGCCATGTTATCGGTGCGCGCGGCGGGCAGGCGCGGCGAGTCGGGTGTGCGTGTTCGGGCGCGCGAACGTATGCGATAAGTACGTAGTCGACGCCGCCGCCGTCGTCGTCGTCGTCGTCGTCGTCGTCGTCGTCGTCGTCGCGCCCGTCGACGTAACCGAACGCGCGCGCCGCGACCTTATCGGCGACGTGTGCGCGCGAAAACTCGAAAACTCCCGCGCACGTTTCGACGCCGGGCCGGACGGCGTTGCGTGCGACGTCGTCCGCGAGCCGTCTCGGCCGCTGCCGGTGGCGGAATGGTCCTTCGCGAGCTTTGGGCGCCTCCACGTCGCGGTTGTCCGGCCGCGCGTTCGCGTTTCGGGAGCGTCCTTTGACGGCGCGCGACGCGCTTCGAATCGGTCGCCGCGAGCGGTGAGCGGGCGTGCGCGCGCGCTGCGAGCGCTTCGTGCGTTCTTCGGCGCCGAGACGGCACGAAGCGTACGAATATTGCTGCGGCGCGCGAGCGAGTGCCCCGTAAGCGGACTTAAAATTTGTACGCGCCAGCGGCGCGCGCGCGCGCCGTCCGCGCGATGGGAACATTCTCGCGCGGCGATTGGTCGAGCGCGCCGCTGTTTGCTCGCCTTCGACTGGATGAGTCAAAGATTTAACTTAATTTATGCTCAAATCCCATTGTGTGGTCCGTAATATGCGCCGGCCTGCCATTTCGTCCGATTTGAGTCGTTGGCGTTCGTCCTGTGCATTGCGTGTTTCAGATTGTTGTTAACGGAACGGAGAGATGCTAATCGCTCCGCCGGATGGTTTCCGCCTCTACGCAGCATCGCCCGGAATAAGAACCAACAAATGTGCGTCTGTTCAAATATGTACACGAGCCGCACGAACGTCGCAGCCAAAGACCGGCTTTACACAAATTGCGGCAGAGTGAGTCAACACTGCATGGCGCACAGAATCGGAGCGCGTTTAAGACGACTTGACGTTACTGGTCCGATGCTGGAATTTAGGCGTTTTCCGCGCTGCACGCGTGCGACAGGATGAACGTCGGACGGACTCCACTTTCCGAGGGCTTACAGTCTTATCATGACGTTTTTATTATGTTGATCTCGCTTGCTTTTGAGAGAGGTTATTATATCATACAAGAGAATTATTAAAGAGATTTCTAGAAAAACACAGCTGGAAACATTTTATGCAATAGTTACAGTAATAGATCAAAATATTATAAAATTTGTTGTTAAAAATCAATATATTTTTTGTATAAAAAATCTATCCACTTTTGTCACTTTCTATTGGTTTTTGGATGTATCCACTTTACGACTTTTAGACATCTACATATTTTAATCTACAGTTATAGAAATGAAAATCATAAGAGATTTTGAAGATATTTATAATGCAAACACCGAAAAACGTACCCAATTTCAGTACCAATATTAAAAATCGAATAGCGCAGCTGAAAACTTTTTATTGAATAGTTACAGTTATGAGATAATAAAGTACCTCATTTGTAGTTAAAAATTATTTTTGTACGTAACATTTCTGAACAAAATATTATAAACTAAGAACCAATTTCTGTCGGATTTTTAAATATGCGCACCTTATAGACTCCCGAAAAACACATTCACAGATTTTAATACGTTTTTAACAGAAACAAAGATCTTTGGGTATTTTAAAACTAGTTTTTATGTAATCACTTCAAAAAGTATATCACTTTTAATTAAAGCGATTGTACTTCAAAACCTGTGATAAAAGGCTAAAAAAAATTAACAAAAAAAGTACTTGAATTAACTTGAATTAAAACGTTTCTAAGCGTAGTAGCTGTTCGAATGGAATTGATGTAACTCTATGAAACATGCCTGGAAACGTTTTCTAGAATATTTATATGTAACATGTCTAGTAGAATAAAAAACTGTGTGTAACGCATCATGTAGGGAAGCTGATAAACTAAGAACCTACCAGTTTCTGTTTAAATTTTACATGTATCCAATTTATAAACACAGAAGAAAGACAACCGACACATTTTATCCCTGTATTAGTGATAAACTAAAATCTTTAAACACTTCTAAACTATTTGGATTGTATACAAAACAAAAAGTATGCAATTTTGTATGAATACAGTGCAGTACATATATGTTAAAAATCCGTAGAAAAACCTCATTTACGTATGCCATAGTAATCTAATGACGTTCATATAGTTGTAAATTTGTAATGTATACTGGGAAATTCAACGTCGTCAATTCGCCAAGCAAAATATAATCATTGTTTTAGCACCTTGTTTTGCTTCTTAATTGTAAGTTACATATAATATTATATAATCAAATATAGGTACCTGCATACCCTCAAACTTTCAAACGTGTTATCTACAATAACTAATATCTTTTCAAATCTAACGTAAGGCGTTAACGATTGTTTGCTGCCAAGTTACAAAGTTCATAACAATGTATAGGATTTTGCAATTAGCTACCGTTAGTCCCTTCGGCAAACAATTGCTCTTAGTCATTGGAAGTTCAGCGTCACTAGCGAGCAAACAACAACAAGCCCATTACGGCTAGTAAAGCCCCGCTAGGTAAGTACGAAATTTTAACTGTAATCTTAACAAATCAGCCAAAAACGGAGCACAACTCTGGATTCAATACCCGTTGATAATCCACCGATGTAACGCAATCTCTTTTTGAATTCATAACGTTCGTTTGTTGTTATTGTGTTTTCATTACCCCGACCTAAAGCAACGCGATTCCCGTTGTTCCGCCGTACGTTAAATAGGTGTGCGATAGTGGCGCGTTTTGATAAAACGTTTTGCTTTACAACGGGAGATAGCCGCGAAATATGCCGAAAACGCGATAAAAATAATTATGACGTCACTGTGCGCCCGTGTCGTCAGCTCCCATTTCTTGATACTCGTCATGATACCGATATCTGCAAAGATATGTTCGTGACGTGCTCCTGCCGCCTTGGTGATAACAATGAAAATAATAGTAAAAGCGAAACGCAGCTGGAAATCAAGTCTATACTACGTTTGTTTATTTGCCGAGATTAGGGACTTATTTATTTTCGCACTGATTAATATAATCCAACAAATTATAATAAAAGTGACGACGTGTTTAACGGAGACTATTACATCAATCAAACTGACGATGAGATTTCCGGCTATAATATTTCAATAAAGGCAAACTTTAAATGTCTGAAACGTAGTTTCATTATAACCGCTGTGTATCGTGTATGAGATAGTATTGGCTTGAGTAATAAGTAATGAGCCTTACAACTGAACACACGTCGCATTTTGTCACGATTCGCATATAATTTGAACAGGCGCACTCCGTCGTTAACATTCGTAAACTTCAATATTGAGGAGCTAGACCTGCCGATTTCGAACAAAAGAGCAAAAGATTGTTAGCAATAGCAAAAAATTATATAAGTAATTAAATTGTTGTTATATTTGATAAGCAACAGCCAAATTCGCAAATGCCCTAAGTTGGCGATGCGGGAAGGACGGCTTTACTAAGACCTGTTAGAGGGCGTCTTAATACTGTATACGGCTTTATAGTGAGTGAGAGGTCTTACATGTCAGCCCCAATCCTCATACGCTGGTTATACAGCGTTCTTACCTCGAAGAAAAAAAAAACAGCTAAATTTTTAATAAAGGAAAACGCGCTGTGTGCTTATTACTTCACCTAATACAATTTATAATCTAAACTTACTGTAGAATAACTAGAATCATACAACCTGCGATATTTATTATTCAACCAACCTCAAGACTGCCGAAAACTGCTTATACTAGTAGCACTTGTATATGACTAACGGTTGGTCACCAAGAGGCTACAGTTTGTAAAAATCTTACAATATCTGCTTGCGTATTTTCTATTTTTTCCTTTGTTTTTCTTTCTTAAATTAACGATCGGATAGAGTCTATTATTATATTTCTTCTAATTTTAAACTTTGTGAATTAACATCATTTAAAACATTTACCAAAATCATTGATGGAATAACTTTATACAGTTTGAATATGAAAATACAGTGTGATCTATCGCATTATTCTATGCTTACTTTCCAGCTTTACTTAAATTTAACAGAAGTCACTAACCAAAGTTTACAAATTGGAAATAAATATGCATACTCAAAATTCGGTATGTTATTAGAAAATATTTTGTTTTAATCGTTACTGCAAAATTAAAATGAAATATTTTAAATTATTTTATTTTTAAATTAAATTTACAACTGGTTAGTTGTTTTTGATCGTTTCAAACTTATAACCAACGTAGAAATAATTTAACAATATTAACAAAATACTGTTTAAAATAAATGATTTTGTTACATTAAAAACAATCAAAACTTAACATGTTATGTTTTTAAAATTGCAACATTTTAATAGGTAATTAAAACGTTGATTGTCATCTATCGGCCGTGTAATAAACTAAACTTTGCAATTTATATTATTTAATATTATTATTTAAAAAAACTTTAATATTGAACCGCGCAATAAGTAAAATATAAAACCAATGAAATAAAAACTGCATACATTATATGTATATATAAGCATTTTAGGTATTTTATAAAAAACTAGCGACCTCTACAATATAATGTTTAAACCTTGTCCGTTTAAAATATTCGTTCAAGCAGAAACCCTTCTTCGGTTCCAACGACGAAATCCGAATGCGGTAGCGAATCGGCATGCTTATCAAATCTAAAGGTTGAGGCGCCACTCTGACTGAATCAACTACCTGAGGTCCGTTTTTTTTACATGGCATTATCAGTTACATGTTATGCAAAAGTTTAAAAATTGGTTAATTTTGAGGGCCATTTTGACCCACTTCCGGTAAAAAATCGGAGATAAGTTATACGGAAATTGAAAGCCCAACTCTTCTGCGACGCAATGATAAAAAAATCGCAAAACTATCTGCCATAGAACGCGTGTTATAGCCAATTTTGCATAGGATGTTATAGAAAAGTTTAAAAATTGGTTTATTTTTGAGGGCCATTTTGACCAACTTCCTGTAGAAATTCTAAGATAAAGTATACGGAAATTGAAAGACCAACTCTTCTGCTACGCAATGATATAAAAATCGCAAAACTATCTTTCTCAGAAGGCGTGTTACAGGAAATTCTGCAAAGCAGTTTTTGCAAAAGTTCAAAAATTGGTTAATTTCGAGAATTATTTTGACCCACATCCGGTAGAAATTCAAAGATAAGTTGTGTTAACGATATGTGTTTATTTTGTTACAAATAAAATATGATTGATACTTATTATTTTGTTAATTTCTCTTTGATGATTTGCAGATATATTATGACTTATTTTTTATAGACGCAACAACGTGTGCGATAGTAATTTTGATGCGACTAATACGAATTGTAGACCAATAGCNTACAGAATTCGACACCGCGCTGTGCGTCAATTATCCATTTTTTGGCAAAGGTGCAAACGGGTACTTTTTTGCATTGTTGCCAAAAATGTCAAAATTTCAAAATCAAATTAAACTGACTTAATCGACGAACAATTGAACGTAGATTCGAATGACACTAACCAATTTTGTCTAGTGTTAATATTTTCCAAGATATGATTCAACAATATTAACATTGCATTCAAATTTTGGCAAATGTGCAAAGGGGTACCTTCGCATTACTTTGCACAAGTGTGAGTCGTATTTCTTGTAAATAAATCCAAAATCCAGACTCTCGCGCCGCCTATATTACAATAAACCAACTATTTCATCGGAAAGAGTAGCTCCATAAGCATAAGCACTTTTATATATTATAAACGATTATAAACTTTCTGGTTCAAACTGATCCGTCAGCGGCGTCAGCGCCAGTTTGAGCGAGGCCGAGTTGCTCATGTTTTTAGCGAGACTTGTTGCTGTACATGTCGCAATTCGCGAGTTGTGTCAAACTATATAACAACAAATTCGCAGTGCAAATACGCCTTCAATGGAACGTAGCTAACGCCGTCGCCGTCCTGGTACGACGCAGTGCGTCTCTTCGCTTGCCGCCAGCACGCGGCACTTTGGAGGTTATCTAACTGATTTTCAACGACGTTCGAAACCGCCAACGAAAAACATGAACCACTCCAAGTGCAACGGCACCCCGGCCCTAAGCCCCATCAGTCGGACCACGAAACGTCTGGAAAACACCTCAATGACGAATCTTCTCACGCCAGTAAAGTCCAACAAGTCAATCCTATCATCAACTCGCATTACACCCATTCGATCAACACCAAGGTGAGCATGGCTACATCTTCAAGGTATTCGAAGCAATTATAATGTTAATGTTCAAGGTATTCACTGTCTAAGCCTATGGATATGCCTAATTTGCGGAGTCCATTGGCCAGCACACATTTTAACTCAAATTCATCATTTTACACACCGAGTAAGGTCAATAAATCACCACAAATTGAGATTATGACTAAAGAAAGCACACCAACCCATCAGGCAAAGTATGGCAGGCCTGGCCTTTTTCCAGTCGTACATTTTTTTCAAAAGAAAGTGCCAGTAATTACTCCAAGGCAGAATAGTTGTGTAATTAAGTTATCGTCAAATGGGCCTGGCCTCTTTGATGATGCCTTGGACAATCCTTACGAGTCTCAGAATATTAAGAATACAACACAGGCATCTGAAACAAGCACGCGGAGCGTGCTCGACGCTCTGAAAGAGATTTCACGGAAACGAATTCATGGTGCTGATAGCTATGAGAAGGAAAAGGACAAGGCAAATGAGTATTCGAAGAGAAATCGCGAAGAAGACACTAGCATTTCGCCGAAGAGCGCTACATCAAGCCTGCATCAAGCCTCCAAAAGGCTTTGTACAATCGATCCGATATTTGCGTCAAATACTTCTAGTTTTTGTTTGAAAAATAACAAAAGGAAATTATGTGAGTGCACAACTACCTACTATATATCTACACTTTTCATAACATTTTCAAATTTATGGCTTGTTATGCCTTAAATAATAATTACTGACAATGTTACAGATGAATGTTGGTTACCTACAAATGAAACCAAAAATAAGAAAGTGATGTCCGTCGAAACCCAAACTACCGCCGAAGAAAAAGAAATCAAGGCGAAAAGCGTCGCGACGCAAAACGATTTACCCGCACTGGCCGATATCCAAGCGAGAACGAACGAAACAGCCGCATCAACCAAAAGCTCCGAAGCGGAAACGAATCGCCGCAAGGAGTCAATTTCTACCGAAGAAAACGACGAGGCATCCGAAGACACCGTCGCGTCCGCGCAGAGGGCCTGGGACGAGAAGATTTACGCCATTCAGAAGAAGAACAAATTGGCAATCGTCTTGAGTCGAATCACCGGCGAAGAACCGAAGCTGATTCCCGTCCCAAGGCTATGGGACAAAACGAACGACGCAACCGATTCCTGTACGAATGTGAGCTCGTTATCCAGTACTAGTTCGACTGCCAGCGCGACGCCATCTACGGCAACGATGATTAACGGCCCGACCTCTTCAAAACTAGCTACTAATGAACGAAAAGAAGTCACTTTGGCGTCGAACGGCCCTTCCGTAACATTGAGCAAAACAGGACTCGAAATTGGCAAGACTACGGCCATCACCACAACCACTGGTAGTGTCGCGTCGCCGATTTCCTCGACGTCCGTGAGCTTGAACGCAAAGGGCGAGACGACCGTTTTGTTGGGTACGAAAGACATTCAGTCTTCATCGTCGAGCAGTTTGAATACCAATTCGAGCAATAGCGTTAGTGAGTTGCCGGTGGTGAGCACTACGTGCAATTCGAATTTGACTTTCGCGCTCGCAAAACCAACCGCTGCGACATCCACAACTGCGAGTAACACGACTACCAGTTGCACTGGTGGTGCTGGTACTGGATTCTCTTTCGGTTCCAATCTAACTGCTGTTACTGCAACAACCGCAGTCATTTTGGGGCCGAAACTTGATAATTCCAGTGCGCAAACTTCCGTCACTGCTTCCCGTCTTACTGGTGGTGGTGGTAAAACTATGTTCGGCGGTTCGACTGTAAGTGGATTTTCATTTGGAGAAAATTCTTCCGCGGTAGAAACACCTAAAGCAGTTGTTACTCCTGTTACGGCCGCGCAGGATACGCCGTCGTCCACGTTTGGTTTGCTCGATAATGCAGGAAAGTCGAATGCGCCAACTACGACGGCGCCAGCTACCAAGTCAATCTTCGTCGGGTTAAACACGTCTACTGCGAGCAATTCGACCACGCTGAAAAGTTCTTCGTTCTCGCTTCCGACGAATGCTGCTTCCAAATCATTGTTTGAATCCAGTGCGACCGAAGTGGCTGCAGCCGCTGCTCCCAATAATCACGCGACTACGTTGAAAGCTCCAATTGCGTTTGGCGCGAACGCGACTCCTCCGAAATTCGGCGCGTCGTCCGTGAGTTTTGCGGAAGCCTTCGGGCTGAAACCGACGACCGCCAGCGATACATCGAATACTGCGACAATTGCAAAAACGACTGCTGGTATTTCGTTTGATACCGGATCATCGACCAAGACAACTTCTGCATCTGCAGCGCCTGCTACCGCAAACGGTGGATTTCCCTTTGCCCTGAAAACCGACGCTGCTGCGAAAAGCACCAGCGTATTATTTGGTAATGGAGATGTTGCTAAGAATGCGCTAACGACGGCCGCACCTTCCGCCGGATTTTCCTCCAAATCGTCAATCTTCGGTGCTAGGGACAAACCTGTGACTACCAGAATTATCTTCGGCGTAACCACGGCGGCACCAACTTTTGGTACTGCTAGTAATAGCACTTTTAGAGTGGCGAGCACGGCTAGCAGCACTCCATCCACCGGTTTTGCGCTTTCGAACACCGCCGTCGATTCAAAAACCAAAACGTTCGCATTTGGGGACACCGTCACAACTGCTGCTGCGCCGGCCACATTCGGAACTTCTACGACTCTCGCATTTGGTGCGACTAGCTCCGCCGGCGGTTTTGGCACCACAAGTTCGGCGACGATCTCGACGGCACCTACTTTCGGTGCGTTTGGCACCACAACCGTTGCGAAGCCCGCATTTGGAGGTGACAACAACACCTCGATAGCGG